>OX596258.1:6980717-7200008 GCA_951394255.1 Polyploca ridens
TTGTTATGGTCGACTGGGTTCGACGATATTCGGAGTTTAAATTTATAAAAATATAATAATAATGGCAAAGTCAGTTGATATATTTAATTTTGGGTTCCGATTAGATGTGTGGCAATCTATCGAGCATTTTTTTATTGTTAGTGTAAATTGTTATTTTGTTTTAAGCGAATTAGGTCTAAAGTAATTTAAATTCTGTAAATACCGAATCTATTTGTACTAAAATTCGATTTCGCTTAGGTCATTACGGTAGGTAATGGAAAACTCATGAATACTGGGTCGAATGATAACTGTTTATTTGTAAAAATTATCATAGTTAATTAAGAATAATATAAACAGTAAGAAAAAATACACGTGGAAAATAAACTGTGATTCTGACTTTGAAATGTAGAGTGTAGATAGTGTTATGGAGCATGAAGAGCGGTGTGCGACTCGACTAGCTGTGTCTGTGTGTGTGTTTGTGTGTGTGTGTGTGCGGCTGAACTCGGGACCGGCCTCCGCGCCTCTTTGTCTCTTTGCGAAATGTGCATGAGCAATCAATCCATCAATGCTCTAAACATACATACATAATTCACAATTCGAATTGTATAAAATTTTGAGCGATAACCATCCTGTGGTTCCATTTATGTGTCAACTTATGAATGATGGGTTTGTCACAGTTTGATACAAGATTGAATTGTATTGGTAATAATCATCTTTATTAAGAACATTCCAGAACATTCTGTGATTTAAGTCTATCCTATATCAATTCAGTTTTGTTACATTTGCAAAGCCTGCGTATATAAAATTTAATATGAGAACTAAGAACGACTTCATATTAATTCTGTCTTGTGTCAATCTGTTGTCAAATTAGTGTATGTATTTTCTGTGTCACACTCACTAAAAGACTTATAAATCAATAAACGTAATGTTTGGGATTAAATATATTAAAACATTATACAGACAACTATTTTTGGTAATTATAATTGTCTGTACAATTAGCCTTTTATATCCCAGCGCATAGAATTTTTGTTGTTTCGTTGCCTGAGCTTACTTCGTACTTAGTAACGGTTCGAGTAAGTAAATGAAAAATGTGTATGTGCGAAAGTCTCACGGATCTTGGCACTACGCGCTGTTGGCATCTATTTCCATGATGATTGCGTTGATTGTATGAATGCTAATAAAAAAAAACAGTGATTTAAAGTTTTAATTTTTAACGTTATATTTTATAATTTACTATATTCGTGTGTTCCTTATAACAAACTTATATACGTTGGGGTATTTAAGCGTTACACTTGAACTATTGTAACTTTAGAGTACTAACTTGAAATTTTAAAATCTCGACATATCTATGTTCAATATCGATGGCTTCCTTTGAGTTGAATAACACATTGATATTGTTATATCCAGAGTTTATTTAGTGAATGAAAGCGATGTCGCACACGGCGCAGCGCCCTCGCGCATTCGGCGCATTCGGTTCGGTTCGAGTGCCGGTCTGGATGGTTGGTCCCATTCCCCACGTTGCCCGCGCGCACGGATGTATGTCGGTACCGGCTGCGCCTGCATAGCCTATCGTCGACATAATTCGGATCTCAATTGCTGCTTTAAATGCGGGCCGCCGCCGCCGCCCGCGTCGCCGCGCCGCTCTGGATGTTTCTTCTTGTACTCGCCATCCTCATCTGCCGCTGTTGTTTCCATTTTTTTCTTTATGATAGGTACGTTATGATTCGATCGTATGCTTACTGACTCTTACTTCTATTTTTCTTAAGAGTTTTGATAGCAATAACAATATTGTACTTCTCATAAAAACCCGTTATTAACTAAATAAATATAGAATACACGTAGCGATCGTTTCCCTGTTTCCATTCCTCGGCATCTCGCATAACAGCACATATAGTTATAAATGATGGTGCGACTGTGCTGTCGTACGTAAAACAAAGTACAAAATATTTTATGTATTGTAATTTTATAATGTACGATATAAATAAATAGCACAGTTAATATTATTATGTATATTCTTTTTAAGGTTAAATTAGAATGTATAAATAATATATGTTTGTCATGTTTCCGTCGCAAACGGTTCTCAACTTGGCTAGGAGGAACACTAACGAACTCGTCACTTCGTCCATTAATTTTAAAATATAATTTTATAGCAAACAGATACCCAATGTACACTATATATTTATTCTAATTTGAATTCCTTAAGAAGGAATTTAAATGTAAATATGACTTCATGAAAAATAGTGGTACATACAGTATTTAGACTTGATATTGAAAACAATATGAGATAAGTAGTAACAAATGAGAATTATAAATGAAATATTTATTATGTAAAATTGGTATTTACTATTTTTTTTTTCTTTAAAACTTTGGATGTTACTATTTGCTAGGCATTTGCAATATTGATGAAAGCCACATTTCTTGATAACACATGTTTTTCACTGTGTCAAAATTGGTAAATAGCCCATTATTTTCCCATGTTCAAAAAATGCTTAGTAAATAATTCCATTCTTGAATGTCATGCTATTAAAATGTCAATTACTAATATAACATTTCCATGTTTTTTTTCTATGCTCTAAAAGATTGAATTTATTATGTTATACTGAATATTTTGTTTCCTCATTTATTTTATCATTTATTACTTATGCAGATTCAATTGTCATAGTTTTGTTATGTGAGAAGTATAATATAGTTTTGTTAATTTATACAGTGTTTAACTGGTATTAGCTGTAGTAGATTGCCCACATCGTGGTGCCCTCAAATTGCGGCTTGCTCGTTGGAGGCACGGCGACGTCGGTCCTCTATCTATATACATATATGGTCGTCATTTCATTCTGTCGAAGTGGTTACATGAGGATGGATCAGCTAGGCACTTCGGGTCTCCTCCGGAGGCGGTTGTTGTCGGTGTGTGAGATGATAGAGTTTAAATATTTGTTAAAATAACATTTGATCTCAAGTGTGCAGCAAAAGCGAAAGTGAGAGTTAGACTGTTGTACGAGTAATACAACAGCCGCATCCAGACGCGACCCCTTGCCTGTGTACACGAACGCGACGTTGGTTTATCTAACTGAGCGTGCGGATAGAAAAATATTGTGATCATAATTATATTATAGTTTTAAAGTTAGCGCATAGAAATAATTGTATATTTTGTACATATTGAAAATAGTATTGTATCTTTACTTCCCTTTATCCAAACAACCCAGACTCCTGCGTGTTATGTACCTCCTACCTACCAATACTATTAAAAAAATAATACAAACATCATTGCGTTTTCATTTATTTTTAAAACTGTGACCACAAAGTAGTAAACAATAGATTTGGCGGACGCGACGAGCTCAAGTGATCTAACAAGAATCTTATATGTACGACTAGCTGTCCTCCGCGTTTTCACCCGCTTTCCCGGGATAAATAGTAGCCTATAATGCCTAAAATACTCTGGGACAATTTAGCTTCCTATTAGTGAAAGATTTTTTCGAATCCGACTGGTAGTTCCTGAGATTAGCCCGATTAAACAAACGTAAAACAAAGTACAAAATATTTTATGTATTGTAATTTTATAATGTACGATATAAATAAATAGCACAGTTAATATTATTATGTATATTCTTTTTAAAGTTAAATTAGAATGTATAAATAATATATGTTTGTCATGTTTCCGTCGCAAACGGTTCTCAACTTGGCTAGGAGGAACACTAGCGAACACGTCACTTCGTCCATTAATTTTAAAATATAATTTTATAGCAAACAGATACCCAATGTACACTATATATTTATTCTAATTTGAATTCCTTAAGAAGGAATTTAAATGTAAATATGACTTCATGAAAAATAGTGGTACATACAGTATTTAGACTTGATATTGAAAACAATATGAGATAAGTAGTAACAAATGAGAATTATAAATGAAATATTTATTATGTAAAATTGGTATTTACTATTTTTTTTTCTTTAAAACTTTAGATTTTACATTTTTTACAGAAAGATTTTTTCGAATCCGACTGGTAGTTCTTGAGATTAGCCCGATTAAACAAACAAACAAAACAATCTCTTCCGCTTTATTACAGTACTAGCTGTTCCGCGCGGTTTCACTCGCGTTCCCGGGATATAAAGTAGCTTATAATACTCGGGTATAATGTAGCTTCATATTAGTGAAAGAATTTTTCGAATCCGACTGGTAGTTCCAGAGATTAGCTCGTTTAAACAAACAAACAAAAAAACTCTTCCGCTTTATTATAGTAGTATAGATTCTTGGTGAGGTAACCAAACCAAATACCTCCTTTGACTTATGACATGCACATCACAGAAATACCTACCTACTTATATATATTTATGTGATGTACATAATAATATAATATGGTATAGGTTAGGTATACTCATGGACGAAAACGAGAACGGCGACCCGAATGACGAAAAGGAAAATGATGGTCATAGTGCTGGTACCGGCGCGGGCGGCCCAATCGCGTGGGCGTTAATCGAACGTGTCGGATAAATTACGAGTGTCGAACGATTTGTTCCACAAAAAATATTCTATTTTCCGATAGTCGATGAAAAAGAAGTAGACGGTAGCATATCATGGTAGCATAATGCCATACTTGTCCGGTGTGACGTGTGACTTACAGCCCGCCATACCAACGAGAACACATTAATAAAAAAAACAACCATTTGTACCAGGCAAATTTTTGTTCAGCTAATCATCCTCGAGTAGTCATTCATGAAAATCACCATGCCATACTTTTCCGACGGTTCTAAATGACCGCCATACCACGGCAAAAGTGTAATTTTTTTTTGCAAAACGATTTGTACCAGTTTGGCATTTGGATTTTTGGAAAGAATATGATACAATGGACCGTTATTATATTTGCCATACGTCTAGTAGGGGGCAAAGAGTATTCAATAACTACGTAAGAAGAGACGGGACTCCATAGAGCAAGATAAAAATAATAAAAATCAATGTGGCAACCAAAAAAAGCCACAATAAGTACTACCAATCAGTACTACCAACCTTAGAATGGAATAGAGATGCGCTCTTAGTAGATATTTAAATCTATCGATATCGATATATATATACTGTTGTAAATAATATAGATATTTAAGATCCTCTGATTTTGTTTTAGCTACCAAAACAAAACCAGTCATAATCTGAACGAAGTACCACACTTTGATCAGATTATGACTAAAAAAAAAATATACCATATTAATATATTAATTAATATTAATATACAGTAAGGTTTGTGGTTGGCGTTTAATTAAAACTACATAAAATTTGCAACTAGACGTTTTATGAAATGCAAATCAAAATAAAAAGTAAATTATCAAGTTTAGGCCCTTATGAACGATACAGTTGACACTACCCCTGGTTCGGAATACACTTAAAATGGGTAAGTGGGTGTAAGTGGAATGTAAGCCATGTCCTCGTTGCCTGTCATTTTCACCCATTTTCGGCACCTAAAAATATAAAAATATCGATATCGAATTCGATAATAAATATTGCACCACACTATTTTCTAAAATATTATTATGGTATTTTCTAGATTAAGATAATATTAAGATGTTTTTATTAAAGGAATTATAGGACTGAATGATATTTTACTGACCGAACTGCATCCAGGGGAAATTTGGCCATAAAATCACGTTTTTTACCATCTTTCCTTTCCGATCTTAATCCTCACACTTCGCATTTTCTATACTTCATTCTTTCTACTTTTTAAACACACTTTCTACTTTCTCACTTCTACTTAGCAATAAAATTAACTACTATCCTGTATAATATTCTGTAATAAGTATAATATAATATTCTGAACTTCTCAAACATTTATATAAAACTGGAGGGAAGAAACAAGTGACAGATGACGTTTAATCATAGAGCGAGACAGACAACGGAAATGAGAGGGTGCCATAAAAGTTCTACTGCGTTTCATTGATTTTTTCTTTCTTCTAAGTCGCGACAGACTGGTAGGGGGAAAAAGTGGTGCCATACTTGAAAAACTTTTTATTTGACCACATTTGACATTAGTCAGCGCCAGGGGCCGCTTAAGGGTTGCTCCAAAGAGTATAGTAATATATCGGCAAGTTGCTCACTGACCCCGCGTCTGAACCCAGGCGGCTCTTTTATCTTAGGTAGTGATGGCAATAACGGCTGTTTTGTAATAATGAATTATCCTGTTGTGGTATTGTACAATAACTGTTATTGTAAACTGTTGCGCGTTATTCTGTTATAGAGCTGTTTTTGCCAATCAAAATCAAAATCAAAAAGTCATTTATTCAGTTTAGGCCCTAGTAAGGCACTTATGAACGTTACATTATATAAATCTTTACATTATAGGGTGTAATGAAGTGACACAAGCAAAGAGTACGCCCTAAAATGTACACTAACTGTAACTATTCACATATTTTCTTAGTAACAGTTTATATACACAAATTATCTACATATAATGAAATCGTATAATTTCAATTATCGGCAACGGTAACGGATAATTGCATACGCAATGGCAACTTATCTGTTACTGACAACAATCCAACGTGAAAAAACAAAACAGCAACAACATCATTAGGATTGTCAAATTCAATTTTAGCCAATGTGAACTTTATTTCGTTACATGAAAGGTTATCTAGTAATTTACGAAAGAAAGGTGGGAGTATCACGTGATTACAAGTCGCGGGCGCGTAGCGCTATCTCACTCACACAGTCGGTGTGCCTATTGCTTGCCTACTCTAACAGCAACAACAGTTTATAACGACAACAGGATAACTGAGCGATCAATAATGAGTTGTTCATTGCGGTAGAATAATGCCTTGAATAATGCATTATAGTAACGGTTTATGTAATAACGACCATTACTAATCTTAGGTCGTCAGACACTCGTTGCGCACGGGGAGTTACCCTCGTCCACAGACTTACCGAACAGACAACGAGCCTCTCCCCTGCAATTAACCACAAATAGCATCCACGACACCAACCTCATTAGTCGAGCACTAGGTACCAAAAAGTACCACGTGGGCCCAGTGCGGACAACCCGCACTGGGCCCCACACAATACACTGAAACGACAAGTTTCTCCGTGGGCCCCTTAAATTATTAATTTTATTTCATTATTTTTTTTGTTATAGCGGCAATAGAAATACATTTTCTGTGAAAATTTCAGGTGTCTTCCTATTACGGCTCATGAGATACAGATGAGAGACGGACGGACAGTGGAGGCATAGAAATAGGGTCCCGTTGGGCACCCTTCAGGTACGGAACCCTAAAAATTACCGCTTGTACCACTGAAAATCATTTTCATGAACAGATTTATCGCTTGAACGTTGTCGGAGACAGGATCGAATAACCTATATTAAAAATATTTTTCAAATATTGCCGTTTTCCCGCCGGCTACCTTTTTTCAAAAATCTGTAAGCAGTATTTATATACTCTGAGCTGTAAGTATTGGCAATAAATCAAAAATTCACTATTTGCGTGGCTTCAACCCTCTTCAAAGAATCGCTTCCCTTATTGCCTTAAGCCAACAGGCTTCCCTACTGACCCGTCTAAAATATCCCTCCTCTATACTTCTTGGTTATAATAAACACTCTTTTGTTTCAAATTATGTTATACTAGCAGACCCCCGCGGTTTCACCCGCGTACGGATTGAATTTTTTTGCACGGAACACTTATTATTTTTCAAAAATAAAAGTTGCTAAGTTACTCCTTGTAACATCAGCTATGAACCGGAAAAAACAGACAAAAATGTTTAAAAACTCAATCCGATTTTATTCAAATAAAGTTGAACTCACATAAAAGCTTGGTGCAATGCAAAACTCTTTAAAACTGGAATGCCAAATATAAAAAGAATATTTAAATCAAAAGCACTAAAAGGAGTATTGCTATCAACTTCGATGCAAATCACCCCGAAAAATCAAACAGATATTTTTACAATTATAACTAAAAACACTACACTAACAAATAAAACTCAAAGAATCTTATTTAATTATTATAACAACAAATGAAAAAGACATTGAATTAACTACACTCAAAATATTCTAATGAAATAGTGAAAATGAACTTCCAAACTTATACAGGAAAATCAATGCATAAGGTAAGTTTTTCATTCAAATATCAAAGAACAAAAAAAAATTTAATTTCAAATTCTAATCCGATTTAAATATTCTTTTATATTTGACATTCCAATTTTAAAGAGTATTGCCTTGTACGTGCCATTGCACCAAGTTTTTTGAATAAAATCGGATCAGATTACAGAACAAAAGGCAGATAGAGCGCGAGAAACACGAGAGTGAGGCTAAAAAAAACCACAAAGTTTATTTCACCTTCACTGACTTGACTGTCATTTTGTAACATTTATCAGAAAAATTAGAATATTATTTATAGTTTTTTTTTTATATTCAGTAATCTTTGAAGTGACGGACTACACACTATAAATTAAAAAAAAATCTTAAAAAAACTATTAATGATAGGAACTTCTTTTTCTGGGTTTATTACGTAATTAGGGCGGTTTTAGTTAGGTATAACATATTTTTTTGGAAAATCTCAAATCTAGGCACTTTTTAACGGCAGGTTTTGCAGGTTAGGTTTTGAACTCTGCAAGCAGATCAGCTGACCACATGCTTGACATCCATAACGGGTTTTTCATCGTTTCTTCTTGAAACAGGTACATAGCAGTAACTCAAAGTCTCAAATCTCTGAATTTCAGTGGTTGTCAAACAATTCAGTAGGTTTCACTTTCCTATAATCGGTACAAAATTCCAAGATTTCTTCTACATTACTGTGTCTAGCCTGAACTCACTATCTTTTCTGAGATATAGAAGGCCTAGGTGAACATATTAGATGCTTACTATTAATTTTATTTACAAAAAAAAAACAAAAAACCATAAATCTAAAAGTCACACTAACACTGACCATACGAACCACATACGTCAGGTCTTCTAAATTACCAGTTTAGATGTGTGACACGCGACTGGTTTCCCTCTTCTCATATGCGTCCCCAGGAGCTAGGAAACTACCAAAAAGGAATTGGTCGAATTCCTTCGCAAAACAAAATTATGAACGTAAAATCAGCGACGTACCACATTCGTACGTCAGTGGTTAAGGGTTAAACGAACGTGTTTTTCGTTAAATATAGTTTTTTAAACAAAGCAAATACATATTCAAAAGCGAATACCAGGTATGTATTTTACAATTTGTATTTGCTTTTTTGGCCTCACTCCCGTGTTCCGGGCGCTCCATCTGCCTTATTCTGTAATCTGTGAAAATCGGAGTGTGTTTTCAAACAGGTGTCAATTTTTTTTTTATTTCAATCAAAAGTACTAAGGAGTATTTATATCAACTCCGATGCAAATCACCCCTAAAATAACTTTCTACCCCTTTTTGACCCCGTTAGGCGATGACTTTCAATAAAATACGAAACACGTCTTCTAGGAATTCTGTTAAGGAATGTTTATGCAAAATTTGAAGTAGATCGGACCAAGGAATCACGTTGTCCCATACAAACTTTGCCCCCATTTTTCACCCCCTTAGGGGTAGAATTTCGAAAAATCCTTTCTTATCGGATGCCTACGTCATACAAAGAACACACCCTCCAAGTTTCAGGTCTCTACGATCAGCGGTTTAGGCTGTGCGTTGATTGTCAGTCAGTCATTCAGGACAAAGCATTTTATATGTATAGATTAGTGGTACAATTTGTTTCATAATTGCTTTATTCATTATTATCTGGATAACATCGTTATAATATTATCTACTCTACATTCATCATAAGGTATCTTTCACATATCTTTCATAACATTTAGCTATGAAACGTTATGTACACAGGTGGTTATATTATTGCTTCATACGTAAAAGTGTCTTACTTGAAGTATCGACGACATTTTACATGACTATTATCTATCTAGTATTATCTTTTCTATTTTGAAAGTTGATATGAAATTAACAGCCCTGCTTCATCATGAGGTCTGCTAGTTTAAAAATCCGCAGCCAGCTGAAATGTTCAGTTTGTTGCGGTGGTCCCGCAGAACTGGAGGCAATCGGTGTATCAGTGGTGGAAGGTTGATGTTCTGCTGACCTTGTTGAGTGCGCTGGCGACTTATTGTCGGCTTTTTGGTTTTCTGGGGACTTGGTTACGGCTGGAGACGTCATTCTGGGGACAACATTAAATAGGTACGGTTAAAGAAGAATGATATAGGATTCTTCATACCAATTGTTCTGTACGTCTACCATGTCTTAATATATTTTTATTATATGATGTAACAAAAAATGTATGCTTTTCGCAATTTTTCCTTTATCTGTGCTATAAGACATTGCTTCGTACCAAATTTCAAGATACTGAGTTCACGGGAAGTAGGTTTTAATTCCCTTGCGAGTGTCGAAAATTATGTAAAGTAAAAATGTAAATAATTTTATAAAGTATAGTGCCAATATCTAACAAATGCAATATGCAATAGATTGCCACCATAAATACCAAACATACATATGATGATGATGATGATTAGCACTACCCTCAGCCAGTACAACGACCGACCCATGTCCTATACAACCATTCAAGCATCAGCCACCATGTAACTAGCTTAGTTTATAATGACTGGTACCTGAATAGTTGTATCGGAGTAACCATGGATAAACCAAGGGGTGCGTGGTATATAGGAGTGACACGCTCTGGGATGGGAGAGGACGGCCAGCCAACCGCAGCCAGCTGACCACAATCGACCGACTGTTCAGCCTATAGCCAATATTGGAGAGTGGGAAGACGGGTATCATAGAGAGGGATGAGCGTTGGTGTATGTTGAGCGCTGGGCTATTATTTTCTTCTTTCGTATTTTGGTTTTGTGTTCCTGGGTTGATTTTCGTTATTTCTTTGTTGTTTGTTTGATTAACTTCCTCCATTCATGACCTCGATCTCAGTGAGTATAGCTTCTGTGGTTGAGAGGCTCCGTGTCGCTTCCGTGTAGCTTCGGTATGTGCTTGTGTGTTTCTTATTCTTCGTTATTATTCTCGATTCAATTTGGTTTCCTCAGGCACAACATTCAGCGAGGTTATTAGTATAGTAATCAAAATAATCCATATCAGGCGCCGATTGGTCTCTCTCGTAAATATCTATTTTCTGGGTTTAGTTTTTGGTGTGCTGAAGGGCCGTAACCAATGGGACTATAGTCGTTCAGATGTGTGCTTGGGCACTTAAGTATGGGTTAATGGGATGAGAAACATCCAGAATAACATACCGTTTTGTGTTTCCGAAAGTAGGAGTATTTTTGATTTCCTATCGCTTTCTATCAAGCTGGTGGTATAAGAGCTAGCAACGTCGCGAAAAAAAGAACTTTAGCAAGGCTGGATTTTTGATATTTTCTTGCGCATTAAAACCTGATAGAGATGCGCCAAGTCTGGCAGCTGGAAGTGGTTGCGTTTGCTTTTGCGCATCCTATTTGTACTAGTGAAAAATTCGGATTTTTAACCCATTAAACCATTTTAGCACGAATAATTTTTTCTTCACCATTTTCTACAGTCTTTTAGCAACCTAAACTTAAATCGACAGATCGTTATGTGGTTGCTACCTACGTGCCAGATGCTATTTTAGTTGTGAATCTTGTGAATGACGTATTTTCTTCTAAACCATTTTCTAAAAGCTGAAATTTTAACATTATATAGTTATGTTATCAATGAACCTAAAACAAACCTTGCCAGACGAAAATCTGGTTGCATAAGGGTACAAAGACTAATTTAAAATCAATTCAGCACACGAAAAGCAAGTACCGGAAATGGAATTAGAGACCCAATCGATAGCAGCAATGAACAAAATGCTAACTTGAAAAAGTAAATTTTAAACCGGAGCTATTTGAAGGATAAAATAAGATAACTTTATTTTCAAAATCAACATAAAAAAGTAATGTATACATGTTAGGCCCTGATAAGGCACTTATGGACGTTACAGTTGAATCTATCGACGATTCGAAATACACTTAAACTGAGAAATCTCCGAAAATATTTTGTACTAGTTGTCCCCCGCGGTTTCACCCGTGTTCCTGGGATAAAAAGTAGCCTAACTCCTTCTAGGCGTAACAAACAAACAAATTCACTTTCGCATTTATAATATTAGTTAGGAAGTTAGGATTTAATCATTTTTTTAATATAAATTATGTATCGGGAAGCAGAATAGTTGGTCCGACTTATTTGGATCATTAGAATGATTGATTAAGTGGCAACACTGACCATACAATCAATAGCAAAGTTAATAAAAGTTTGCGTGTAGCATTTAGAGGAGGCAATCTATCGCAAGCACTCGACCTAGCCCCCTAAAAAGGAAGCTAAGCAATATTGCTAACGCAATAAATTTTTTATGTTTATCCTTAAGATAAACAATTTGGTAGAAAAAAACGCAAAATTCCAAGTTAGCATTAGTTCATTTCTGGTGTCTAAACAATTTAAACAAAGAAATTTCATTGTCATATTGACAACCAAGTGACGCCTCAGGGGTAGTCAACATTTTTTCTAGACAGTCTCATTATAATTTTAATAATAATTCATAACCTCAGTCAGGAGATACATGAAGCTACATGATGCTCAATATGGTTTTCGTCAGGGGCTGTCTACTGAGAGTGCTATATTTTACCTTAGAACATACGGTTAAATACTACACAGATAGGAAAACTCTCGTGAATGCATGTTTCCTGGACCTTTCTAAAGCTTTTGATCTAGTATCATATAATATCCTGTGGGATAAGCTTAGGAAAGGAGGTGTCCCTATGGAATTAGTTACTACACTCTCCGTCTGGTATAACAAACAGATAAATTATGTTAAATGGTCTAATGCAATGTCTGATCCATACAAACTGGAATGTGGAGGTCTGGCATCGCCAAGGTTATTCAATATTTATGTAGATCAACTGATCAGAGTGCACATTTTGGAAGTCATATATCTATATGACAGCCAAAATGAGCTTTCTGATCAGTGATTTACCATCTGGTAATTGTGTAAATAACATAAGCTATGCCGATGACATGGTGCTGCTGGTTCCTACGATTGGTAGTACTAGGAAACCATTATTCATATGTGAAGCTTATGCTGAGGATCATGGTTTAAAATATAACTCAAGCAAGAGTGAACTGTTGGTGTTTAGGGGTAGAAATAAATGTCCGTCATATATCCCTCCAGTAACCCTAAATAGCACTACACATACACTACAACAATACACTATGGCAAAAAAAAATTTATTGTGACTGAAGACCTCAAAGATGATTGTGATATAGAAAGGGAGCGCAGAGCGTTGGCAGTGCGGGCAAATATGCTGGCTCGTAGGTTTGTTGGTAGCTCAGTCAATGTCAAGATCCCACTCTTTAAGACTATTGGCTAATTATACCCAAAAAGCATACAACACTCTGCTGTTGAGGCTTCCTCCTTACTGTAGTGCTTCAGGCATGTTTGCAGATGCGCATAAGTTCGATTTTTTCGCCATAATGCGCAAACAAGTGGCCTCTATTTTAAACAGGGTGAGAGGGAGCACCAACATCATTCTGAACGTGTTTGCTGTGAGGGCAGATGGGCCTACTTTAGGCAGGTTTATGAAGCTGCACGTCATGCGTTATGCTTCATAAACTGCCTGTCGTTCTTTTTCTGTTGTTTTAATGTTAAAAATTTGTACTAACTTAGCTATTTTTTGTGTATTTACTAACAATCTATGGACCCTGTTGTCTGAAAATAAATGCATTTTATTTTATTTTATAATGAAACTAAAATATTTTGATTTTTATTACCAAGTTGTTTATATGTCTTTATTTCAATTGTTACCGAATAAATAGCTCATTCAGAATATTCTTTATATTCAGAATATTCATTATATTCAGAATGTCCCAGGATATTTATTTATCTTAATATAAACTGATATATTATATAAGCCAATTCTTATAGACGTGCTTGTAGGCATTCGTTAATTGTCATGACTTTCTCTGACAAAGCAGTTTGTTGTCTATTTTTAGCCAGTCCTCATACTTCTTGGTCGAAGGTAATCTAAACACATATTCGTGTACCACAATATATTCTTAAGCCGATCTTAATCTTTGGATCGCGGTTAAATGATAACAACGAAAAGAATTATTATTATAGGATGCGCGTCCCTCGCGAGAATAAACACAATTGGTCTGTATACTCTTATGCTACCAGATTTCCACCTGTCAAAATAATTTTACGTTCTAGCATAACTTTACCATATTAAGATTTCTGCTTTTTGAAAATGTTTTAATTTTTTTTTCACAACTAAAATAGCATCTCGCACGTAGTAGTAATCACATTACGCTCATCCAATAAAAAAAATATTTGCTAAGAGGACGGAGAATGTGATGAAAAAATTTTAAAAAATGTTAAAATGTTGTAAACTCCGAAATTTTCACCAGTACAAACAGGATGCGCAGAAGGAAACGCAACCACTTCCGGCTGTCAGAGTTGGTGCATCTCAATCAGGCTTCTATGAGCAAGGAAATATAAAAAAATCAGCCTTGCTAAAGTTCTTTCTCGAAAACGTTGGTAGCTCTCGTACCATGGGTGTATGAATTTCCGTGTTGTTAATCTGGTCGCAGGTGAGCATTTTGTCCTGGTTTAATTAATGTTCAGCCCCATTGTTTTCATCATGCATGTGATTTATTTTTATATATAGCCTAGTTTTGTGTTTAGTTGATACTGTGATGACGTCGTCGTCCATAAATATTGTATTACTAGTAAGTTCCTATAAAGGCCGTTAGATTCTTTCGTCGTGGATTAAATGCAGGTCGTCTCTCTTGACAAACACGTGGTTGATTGATTCCACCTATCAAGCCGCAGGTCGTGGGTTCGGTTGCCATACATGGTTGACATGCATTTGTGTGTGTTCATGAAAGTGTTTGTATGTCCTGAGTCTGGGTATAATTATATATATTTAGTATCTATCTACAAACAGAACAGTAGTATATGTAATATACCAGTAATCTGGTTTCCATAACGCAAGCTCCGCCCAGTCCGGGTTAGGTATTTCTTCGTCCAGTGTATTTTACACTTCGTACCTCAGGAGTGTAGTGAGGCATGGCGAAGGAGCTCAGTTTCCTTTTTCCCGCGGGTCCATGCTTTTTTTCCGGTTCCATGTTTTATGTTTGCATGGAACTGTTTGTCCTTATAGTGTATTGTATCTTTAAGTACTGAGATTTCAACCGTCGAGATGCTTCTTCAATATCAGAAGCTAGAGCGTATATTGGAGATAAGTATCTTCGATTTTCATCCATTATTCTAACAAGTGAAATGCTGCTGATTTTCCTGGTTCCTGATTGATGCCATTCAGTTGAAAGAGCATTTGGTGTTTTCGGACATGCCGGCTTATTCTTGTGGTTTGCTATTCTTGTGGTTTGCTTTTCTTGTGGTTTGCTTTTTCTTCTGGGAGTGCGATGATGATGCTTTGAATAGTTTACTATAGTTTTTTGCTGTGCTGTTTTATTTACTCCGCATTATCTCCGCAATAAGTAGATATCCTAATGGGCTTTTGTTTCTCCTTTTTGATTTGTGGTTTGTTTAAGTTTGAAGTTGTGTCCTCCCTTTTCAAGTTTTTTACACTTTAATGTCAGGATTAATTCTTTGAATAACAGTTCTTGTGGTGTTTTATACGTTGTTATGGGGCGCCTGTCCCATCGGTGAGCTAACTAACAGATTTAGTACCCGTTTCCGGATACCATCACATTTCCCATGAGTTTCATGCATTGAAAGCGAGTATATTTAGTGAATATATAAATTATTTAAGTAACACATGCATTTTCGCTTTGCTTTTGCTTATTGGATTCTTGTTTCTTTGATTTTTTCCGGTTTGCCAGAACTTCTTGAAGCTTTGCGTTCGGGTGCCGTTACTTGCTTCTTCTACGTGACGTTGCCAGGATTTCTTTGCATTTGTACAGGGTAGTGTACCGGTTTTGCGATATTGTAGTGAATTATTATGAATTTTCTTCTTGGATTCTTCTACTGTCTTATTGGATTCTTGTTTCTTGATTGAGTTTAATGGGGTTGATTTTCTACCATTCTTATTTACGATCAGTGAATTTATGTAATTAGGTATTAGATATTCTAAATGATTATGGAATGGGTCAGTGAAAATTGCCAACACCTATATGATCCAGTTGGGATGATTTTGTTTCCGGTTTGCCAGAACTTCTTGAAGCTTGTGCATTCGAGTGCCGTATCTTGTTCCGTCTATTTAACGTTGTCAGGATTTGTGTTGCGTAATAGTGTACATATACCATATTTCAGTGTTGTAGCGTGGGTCTCTCTCTCGTATTGTTTGTCCTGAGCATTGAGATCGCCAAGATATTTTTTTGCACTTTGATACTACACTTTGATCTTAGCCAAAAGGCCGAGAAGCGAATGATATTTTTTTGCCATTTTTGATGTTTTCGGATAGTTCTATAAATGCCTTGACGCGAACATGAAGGTTTTATTAGGTATATATGTATACCTTTCAAAGTATGTTTGTTTTTTGCACTTGTTGGGTCACTAGAGGGTGGTTATTCTGGTAAGAACCGTAAGTCCGCGATGTTACAATCTTCATCTAAGAGTAATGCCTTTTCTTGCAGGTATAATTTTTTTTTTATTAAATTATTTATTTATTTATTTTGGAGCTGTGAGTATGTGCGTTAGACTTTGCGCTTCGGCTCAAAATACCGGCTAGTGCCGTCGGGGCAGTTTATACTAATTACGGTATGTTGAGCTGTCTGCATATTCTACTATTGTATGGCAATCAGCTCGGCAGTATCTTCAGATGCTCCATCTTGCATTCCGGTGGTAGTCATCAAGCTAGGTGTTTGTACTTGCCTGTAGGAAAGAGCTTATAGGCTAAACTGAAATAAAATGAGCTATTGAACCTCTTTAGTGGATCTAACATGCTATGGTTACGCAAGTAGGTATGTGTAATATTATGGAGTAACTTCAATATTATACATATGGGAAGGATACATTTTAAGAATCGCACCGATACTAAAGCAGCCCCATTGACCTTTTTTTTTTGTTTCAACTACTTGGAATGTTTACGACTTTCTTGAGAGTTTTTGTTTGGCGTCAGTCGCATATTGCACGTGTTCTTGGCGTTTCCCGCCGCGATTGTTAAGTAATAATTATTCTTTTGTTTGAGTGGTGTTTTAGGGCTCCGTACCTAAAAAGGAAAAAAAGAACCCTTATAGGATCACCCGTGCGTCTGTCCGTCCTTCACAGCCGATTTGCTAAGAATCCAATGGACCGATCGAGCTAAAACCTTGTACACTTATGAGTTTCTGTGACCCCAACACTGACGTGTATCGCAAATAAATTAATTTGGAATATTGGGATTACTTATCGGGGACAGATAAGAAAATGTGATCTTCAAATAACATGGTAAATCTGTCAACAATGCGCATACAAACCCAGTTGGAGTCATTGGGAGAACACGTATTTCAACCGCAATGTCAAGCTTGTGCGGATCCCTCTCCATGTGAGTTCAACTCGCACCTGTCCAGCTGTTTTTTTTATGGTGTTCGTAGGCTTTTTTGTGTTACAGAAAGTTAAATTATTAGTTAACAACTAGATGGACACCAGATGGGTGAGGCTAAGCGATCCACCAGAGATCATTTGTGTAGAAAATAGATACTTAAAGTTATGGTTGGATTGGTGTTCAGTTTTTGTCGTAGTTTTAAATCAAATGTTTTCCTCACCGAAGCGTCTATTCTAGTTACTTGATAAGAGATTTAAGCAGAATATGCTCTGATTTTAATAGCTATGCTAGAGTCAACCAACGCATCCATTTAAAAATCATAATATGAAGTCGTGGTTTTACGTAGGCATATGCATTTTATGACGTTCTTGGTATAACACTTTAACGGCTAAGCTGACACTTATCAAATCTCCAACAAATTTTACACAGACACTGTGTTGTCTTTACGTCCACTGCTTCCGACGGCCAAACCCGAGGGTGACAGTCAAGGCCGAACACTTTGGCTTCTATATCGATCCCGTCGTAGATCTTTTGTTACGCGATGTCGAGAAAAACGTCCATGACAGACGGACGCCGGACGTTTCTATTACTAATAGTACATACAAACAAAACATGTTAGGAAAGCTGTAACCGTCCATCCTTCTGCTGATTAAATCTTATAGATATATTCTACATCACATTGTACGGGGTACAGGTAGACTGAGCGAATCAGTTTCCCGTATATTAAAGGCCAAGCAATTAGTTCCTTAACGTCGGAAAGCTGACGGTCTGAGCGCCAGCATAAGCGGTCAACTTCTTGGAGATCAACACCAAGACCCCTGCAAGACCTAAAGGTAACCCACTGATACACTTACGATATCGGCCACTGTAAATACTGCGATACACCGGCAGCTACCCGGCAACAGGCCGTTATTCGGCGTTCAGGGCAGAGCGCCTTCGTAGGTACTTGTGGCCGATACCAAGATGGTGCTTATATGCCATAGTCTCAGCTGCGATGCAACCTAAGCTTTATCTTGTGGAGGATTTATAAGGAAAGATCTCACCAAATCGCCTCGATGCTCGCCAAGCTAATGCTTTGCACTTGACACTCACTACACGGCACTCAGGGCGATACGCGTTAATGCGTAGGACAAAAAAAAGAAAAAAAAAATATGTGCTCCCCGGGGTGCACCGTCTAGGGACCGAGCGACCACGTGTAGGCGACCGCTTTCGACCGAGGTTCGAACCGAACTCCCCATAAATACCAAACATACATATGCAATAAAAATCAAAATACATATTTGTAGTAAATAAAGATATTCCATACATTAAATGAAAAAATACATACATTTATGAAAATAAAACGAAAACTTTTTTGCGATCGTCAGTTCTAACTTTTTGGTCAATGGTCGCGTTTAATGTGTGTCAGCGACCTACCGTAGTGGGCGGGAATCTCATATGACCTACTTAATTAATTCATTCGGTGCTGCTGTAATGTATAGTGTCGCATCGTATCGCATTCAAATATGCGTGTATCTGATATACCTAGGTTCAGAGTATAACATCTTTACCAGGGAATACCCGCGTTAATATATTAAATTATTTATTTAACCCGCGTTTATTATTAGGTAGGTACCTACCTACTTCAAAATAATCACTAAAGACCGAATAAAATGCAACATAAAAAGCTTGTTATATGCATGAAAAATTCTTGAAATATGCATGAAACTTGTCAGAATATACATGAAAATTGGCAGAATATGCATGAAAATTGGCAGATAAATTAAATGATAAGTTAAGGAACCCAAAAAATAAGAAAAGTAAATTATTATTTTTTTAATTTCAAAATCAGCTTACAATTAGTAAATTATCCATTAGGTACAGTACCATTACATTACATTTACAATCTAAACTAATATTTGATTGTTTGTTTGTTTGTTGAAGATAAAGATGTCTGGAAATAGCTTCACTCTGCACAAGTGCACATTGTACAAAATCCAGTAGATTACCTACATAATTATGAACCAGTGCAGGTTATTATTTTTTATTTATTTTGTATGTTGGTGTTTTGTTTTTTTTTATGTTTATTCGTTTTTATGATTGTGTATTTAATTTTGTAAAATAAAAAGTATGTATGTAAAATTTTTTGGAAAAAAATAGTCAAAAGTCAGATTGTTTAAAAAAAATATTTAAAAAATGTAACCTTGCTGAGTTTCTTGCCTGTTCTTCTCAGTTGAAGGCCGACTTACGAACTGGTGGTAACTTCAGTAGCTTTGACCTTCATAAGTGCCCTACCAGGGCCTAAATTGAATAAATGGCTTTGACTTTGACTTTGTTTGTTTGCATTGAATAGGCTCCGAAGCTACTGAACCGATTTGAAAAAATCTTTCACTGTTGGGAAGCTACACTATCCCCGGGTGAAATAGGCTACATAATATTTTCAAAAAAATTAGGGATCCTTACTATAACTCCAATAATGTAACCCAAGGTGTCAAAAAATACCTAAAAAAGAGTGCTCAATATAATAAATTATTACGATTTTCAAACCAATACATGATTAAAACCCATATGTAGAGGTAAAACAACAAAAAATCTAATAAATTAATAACACTCTTTAAACCAATTACAAATTCCATAACATTGTGAAACAAAAATTAAATTCAAGACTAGAGAGTGTTAACAATAACTTATATATTAAATTATCATTTTTTGATTTTTGTCACCAGTGATTAAGGTCAGGCAACAGTGCTGCCGTTAGCTTTAGCAGTGGCTCGGACCACCCTTTCAGCATATTTAATGAATTCCTGACGATCGTCGTTGTCCCTCATTATAATAGAATAACTTTCCGGCTCTATGTTACGATTAAGTCTAATTGAGATGTCATTGCGCCAGGAATCAAATCGTGGGCATACACTAATGACGTGCTCTACAGTTTCATGAGAGAATTGATCACACACGCATATCGGGGACGTCTTAAGCTTAAATCTAAACAAATATTCACTGAACCCCCCGTGTCCGGTGAGCAGTTGAGCCAGTATGTTGCTCATCTTGGTCTACTCAATAATCTTGTAGGCTTCTTTGGCGCAGGGTAGAAAAAGCTTGGTGACTCTACCTGTATCAGCCTCTGTATATCGGGTGGTCCAGATTGCTATAGAGCACTGGCGGATAGAGCGTAGACAATTTTCCCTTCTGCTAATCTATCCCGGATGCTAGATTTGATCTCAACGACAATGGGGTGTGTGTTTTCCATATCTGCAAGTGCTTCAAGGGATAACCTAGAGTCACTGATAATGTTAACGATCCGGGTAGTTTTACTCTTTGCCAACATTTCTATGGCGTGCAATATGGCTGCAAGTTCCGCCTGGTATACCGAGCAATAAGATGCGAGGATGAAATTGGAATACTTTTTTTCCAATCCTTCCTTCCACCACGTTACTGCCGCCCCAACCCGTCCGTCTGTCTTGCTTCCATCCGTAAAAACCCTAGGTCCATCGTTATCGATGAGGTCGATTTCTTCCTGGGTCAGCAAGAGTTTGTGGGGTAATGGAGTTATTTTCGATGGGTGCGGCAGTTTGAAGGGACTGATAGTCTCCTCTAGTTCCTGCCCCGGTAAAGGATCCCAAGGCTTGCCTCTCCTCAACTCGTACCATTTTGCAGCCTCTTTGATACGGAGGTCTATAGGGAGGATTCCCGCCAGACAAAGAACTGAGGTGAGAGAGGCTGTTCTGTGAGCTCTACTTATGACTATACCGAATTTTCTTGAGA
The DNA here is from genome assembly GCA_951394255.1 of Polyploca ridens. NCBI lineage: Eukaryota > Metazoa > Arthropoda > Insecta > Lepidoptera > Drepanidae > Polyploca > Polyploca ridens. The sequence goes on from OX596258.1 coordinate 7,001,882, forward strand.
GCTGTTTAAGTCCGGTGATCGCGTATTTCTTGTCTGTGACTGGGCCCAAACACTTGCCGCATATAGCACTGTAGGTTCAACTACTGCTCTATATAATAGTCTTGTTATTTGCGTGTTAAGTCCCCAGTTTGCTCTTGTAGCTGAGGAGACTGCTCTCCTCCTTCCAGCACTATATTTGGCTCATCATATTTTAGCCTCCTTGTGACAATAATAGCCTGAGTCTTGTGCGCTGCAAATCGCATCTAGCTGCTTTGTCCCCATACCGAAATCTGTTCAAGAGCTTCGTTTGCGATCCGGTTTAGTTCCGACGTGGTTGAGGCGGCCGCTATTACTAGTATGTCATCAGCGAACGCCTGTATGTGGGCTTCGAACTGATCTGCTGACTCTAAGAGTGGATCCACGTAACCGGGCCATATGTAGAGCCTTGTATACAACCTTTGTTGGTCTCTCTTTGGATCTTTTCCCCAGCGTATTGCACTTTCACGGATCTATCTGAAAGATAGCTCTCTATTAGGAGCAGAAGGTCAAGAGGACAATCTTTACGTGCAAGTTGTTTAAGAATAAGTGTCCACCATGCACTATCAAATGCTCCCTGAATATCGAGAGAAATCACTGCAACGATTTTTTTTGCGGAAACCTCCCTACGTTTCAGGTTTACAGCGTCGTATAATGCATTTTCTGTACTGATCTGGGGCAACCATACTGCCGTTTGCTCATGAGTTCTTTACTTCCCAGATGCCACATTAGCCGTGCCGTAAACATTTTCTCTATGATCTTCCCGAGCACAGGGAGTAGTCCAATGGGTCTGTAAGATTTGGGCACTGCATAATCTTCTTTAAGGGGCTTCGGGACAATCCTTATGACAGCAACCTTCCATACAGCCGGAAAGTAACCGGTTGAGAGGCACTTATTTGTCAGCTCTAGAAAAAGAGAACCAGAAATAATGATTGAGCGCGAGCAAATGTCTGCCGTGAGACCGTCTTCGCTGGTCCAATCTTCTCAAGAGTGTTGAGCAATTCATACATCGTGAAGGGTGTATAGTCAGGTTTGTTATTTACCCGCTGCCTGAGCAACGCGATATGTCTTCCGGTGTCCTCTCTTATTACTGATTGGTCTATAGTATCAGTGCTGGGATCGTCTTTTGGGAAAAAAAGTGTCAGCCACAAGTGTAGCCGATTGGACTGGATTTAATGTGGCTCCATTTTTGTCCCTCAGAAGGCTGTCTCCCCGACGGTCCTTCATTGTGAGGACTTTGTAGATGCTGTCCCACATTCCCCCTTTACTTTGTCCAGTCCAAAACTCCCACCAGCTGTTCGTTCTTACCTCGTTTATGCTATCTTTGTAGCTCTGGAGAGCTACCAGATAATTTTCAACTACTTGAGGCTTCCTGCGGGGATTGGCTCTACGAATTTTACTTCTTAATCTCAACATCTCAACTTTTTTTCCCTTCAGATCATCGTTTCACCAATTAATTTTAAACTTTTTAAGTTCACTGACTAAGGGTATAGCGTGTATACAGGCATCGTATTATGCAGTTCGTAAAACTTTCTACAAACTGGTCTATTTCGGATGGCGTGTGAATAGTTCCGAGGACTTGTGTGGTGACGTTTCGTAGAGCCAGTTCCTCCCTAAGTTTATCCTCAAAAGCTACCCAGTCGGCCTTTTTGGTGTTAAATTTGCGTGTCGTTTGTCTGGGTGCTATTATGTCTGTATCTCCAAAGTTCAGGGTGAAGGTTATGGCTCGGTGGTCCGATGTTGTGATAAGCTGGTCGTTGACTTGCCAATGAGGAATGTTAATAGGTATGCAAAATGACTTGAAAGCGTTAATATTTTTTTTTATTAATTTTCCGGCTAATCTCCGAAAGGCTGGAACGATTTTGACTGGATTTTTACTCTCAGTTAGCTTCATCCTATCAGCCTATGTATGTCCACTGCTGAACATAGGCCTCCCCCCTCAGTTAGCTTATGGTATCTATAAGAAGTAACATACGTTACATTTATTTTAGAATAAATATTTATCCCCGCAAAAACCGGTTGGACCGATGTAGACGAGACTTTCACTGATAGATAGCGGATGTTATAAGGAATAACTTAAGCTACTTTTATTTCAGATAATTTATAAGGAGTTCCTTGCAAAATAATTAAAACGCTACGCGCGGGTAAAACTGCGGCTGCGCTGGGGTATCAAATAACTGCACACTACAAAAGTGTATAATATTTAGGTTCATAGTAGACTGTCACTATTCCGGGTACCGTGTATCCGGGGTGTCGACGTAACGTGCTACGCTAATGATACTCTGGTCACCGCCCGCGGCACGAGGTATAGTACAGCCGCCTACCGCGCCACCGCTGGAGTAGCGCAATTTGTGGGCCGGATACGACGGTTGGGCTTGGAGGTGGCCCTTAGCAAGTCTGAGGCCCTGTGTTTTCACGGGCCTCGGCACGCGCCAACTCGGGATGCCCATATCGTCGTGAGTGGAGTCCGCATAGACGTCGGGTCGACGATGAGATCTCGTCCTCGACGGTCGGTGGGATTTCACAGCCCACTTCGGGCGCCTGGTGCCAAGGGTGATGGGCGCGGCGGCTGCTCTCGGGCGGCTGCTGCCAAACACTGGCGAGCCGGGCGCCCTTTGTAGGCGGCTGTACCTGGGGAACGTGCGATCAATGGTGACTTACGGAGCTCCCGTATGGGCGGAGGACCTGAAACGCCGCAATATTGCTCTCCTGTGGAGAACGCAGAGGGTGATGGCGATCAGGGCAATACGGGGATATCGCACGATCTCCTGTGAAGCGGCGTGTGTGCTGGCCGGTTTCTTGCCATGGGACCTCGAGGCGAGAGCTCTCGCGTCAGTTTATTTCTGGCGCCAAGAGGCGCTGGCCCAGGGCGAGACGCCTGCACCACGCGAGGTGGAGGGGCGCAGGGCGCAGTTGCGCACGCTCGCCATCCAAGAGTGGAAATCCAGGTTGGAGCAACCTAGTGCTGGTCTCAGGACCATTGAGGCCATCCGTCCAGTGTTGGATGAGTGGCTGGAGCGGAGGCACGGCGCGTTGACCTTCCGGTTGACGCAGATCCTCTCGGGACACCGTTTTTTCGGGAGGTATCTGTGTCGGATTGCCGGGAGGGAACCGACCGCCGAATGCCACCACTGTGACGGGTGCCTCGAGGAGGAGGCACAGCACATGCTGGAGGTGTGCCCAGCCTGGGCAAACGAGCGCAGCGAGCTCTGCGCCGAAGTGGGGACAGATCTCTCGATGCCGAGCGTGGTTCGCGCTGTGGTTGACAGCGAGAGATCGTGGGACGCACTCCACTCCTTTTACGAGCGAGTTATGCTCGCAATGGAGGCGGCGGAACGTGACAGGGAGGACACTACCACCCTGGCTATCCGCCGCAGGAGAACCGGGCGTCGGAGGGCGGCTTTTTTAAGCCACCTTTCCTCCAACATGGGCCTAAGGGTGGCGGACTCGGGGGAGTCTGCCGTCCATGAACATCGGGCCCGAGTAGTGGAGCGTGTGTTCCCGCACGCTACTCAGGAGGAGACGGCGGAGACAAGATATCCAGCCGGCAGCGACAGGTATGAACGCCGTGGGATTTTAGTCAGTAGGAGTCTGACATAACCCGGCCTATCCTCCCGGGGTGCCCGGGAATCAATGAGGATTTCTCCACGAAAAAAAAAAGGGTAGGGTAGGTTAGGTTAGGTCATGTTTGGGTTACCCCCCCGTCGTGTTGCCACCTTGTCGTGGTGGGGGGGCTTGCGTGTCCCAAGGATCCCCGTGGCTATACCGGCAGGGCCACCCATACCGGGAGGCACGGGGTGAGGGGCCTGACTAAGAGCAACACAGTGGAGGAGACGTCTGTGGATGTCTGGCGGTGCCGTTTTGGACTGCCGCGTGGGGCGATGGGTCTGCTGGTGTTCTGCTGGCAGACAGGCTTTGGCTACCGTCGGCTCAACCCGTAATCCTGAATTGACAGGACCGGGGGTTCTTCGGAATCGCGGGGAAGAAAACCCCTTAAAAAATTACCCAAATCCTAAGCTCTGGCGCCTGGCGATGGGATGTATGGCTGGGGGGAACTCAGTCCCAAGGGCGTCATTCGAGGGACCTCACCCTCTAAAAAAGGAAAAAAAAAAAATGGAAAAAGTGAACAGGAAATTATCTACCCAGGAGGGTCCCGACCGTAAGGAAGGGGAATCCCTCAGTGCTCTGGCACTCAGCCCCAACGTATCTGGGAGGGGCAACTGTCACTTGGCGGAAGGAGGTGTGAAGGAGTGTTCCATCGTTCTGGAGAGGACGGTGAAGAACACGGAGAAGAAGAGGAACAAAAGTGGAGAGGAGGCGGATATGGACGTATCGTCCGGGCTATCCGACTCCAATCCCAAGGGGAAATTTTGGGGGAGGAAGCGGACCCACTCTGGGGGTCTTTCTGGCTCGGACAGTGAGTCCAGTGCGGAGAGATCTCGGAAGGTATCTACCGGTCGGAGAGGTACAGGCCGGAGTCCCCTTTTGGGCCTATCCTCTACAAGGGGTCAGCTTATTAAAGCTAAGCGTGGTGAGGCGGAGCTCGTAGCCGAAGAGGAGGTGTCATCCCTGGCGCGTGGTCTCTGCCCCACCACATCTACAAATAAGGGTGTTGTGTCGTCTTCGGGAGCTCCCATGACGGCACATGATCTTAGTAAGAGGGTGTTGGATTCCGTGGCCATCGTCAACAAGGTCGCCACGAAATCCACAAATCTTAATGGTAGATTTGTGCGTGGCCTAAAGGTCGCTGCCGATACCATTACGGAAACGGTGCAGGACTTGCAGTCCCGCACCACTGATGGGGAGACTCAGAGATTGTTGGCAATGAATGCCGGTCTCGAGTCAGAGCTCGCAGAACTGCGTAAAGAGCTCGCTCAGCTGAAGGCTGACATGCAGCGGGCTCCGACGAGGACAGCGGTGCCGCAGCCATCTGCCCCTTCAGGGGATATGGAGGAATTTATGCGCACCATAATTACCCAGGTTGGGGTTATGATTAACGCCCGGTTCGAGGCACTTGACCTGGATGGGAGGTTACTCCCAGAGCGACGGTCCCGGCCACCGCTGACGGCGGATCGGGTGAGAGCGCCGCCGCCTGCATCTACTCCATGTGAGCGGGCGGCTGCTGCCGATGCGCCAGCTATTCGGGGAGGGCAGGGGGCTGCTGCGGTTTCTGCGGCTCCTGCGCCTGCACCTCTTAAGCGGGGGACTGCTCCGGTTCTTGGAGCTGTTCCGCGTGGAAAGGTGGTTGCTGGTACTGCGGCTCCTCCGCGTGAGACTGTCGGGTTGGGTACTCGGCGAGGCGGGAAAATGCGGCGGGGGAAGAAGGCTGGGGCCCCCCCTGCTCCAGAAGTACCGGAGTCACGCCCTTTGCCGCCGGCCCCTGAAGCCATGGACGCTCTCTGGTCCCTAGTGGCTGGGAGACGTAAAAAAACCGGGCCACCCCAGACGCAGCCTGTGTCTGCGCCGGGGCGGCCGCGGGAGCAGAAGCCACAGGGTCCAAAGGTTAACATCCCTAGATCGGCTGCTGTCGTTTTTAAGCTACAGCCGTCTGCTCTTGAGAGGGGTGTGACCTATGAGGCGGCACTAAAAGAGGCGCGACAGAAGGTGGATCCGGCAAGCCTAGGCATCCCCGGCCTCCGCTTTAAAACGTCCGCTACAGGTGCCCGCATGTTTCTCGTGCCGGGCGCTAGTAGCGGCGAAAAGGCAGACTCCCTCGCAGCAGCGCTGAGGGGGGCCTTCAAGGAGGAGGACGTCCAGGTGTCTAGGCCAATGAAGTGCGCAGACTTGCGCATCTCGGGCCTGGACGACTCTGTGACTTCGGAGGATGTTGTGGCTGCTGTAGCCACAACAGGTGGATGCCCTGAGGCATCCATCAAGCCCGGCGTGATCCGCAAAGACCACTTGGGTGAGGGCTTTACTGTCGTAAAGTGCCCTCCTGCAGCTGCCCAAAAGATCTTAGCTGCGGAGACCCGTTTGCTCGTCGGTTGGGTATCGGCGCAGGTGAAACTCCTGCAGCCGCGCCCGACGCGCTGCTTTCGGTGCCTGGAAGCCGGGCACGTAAGAGAGCAGTGCAAAGCAGAGGTGGACCGTGGCAGTCAGTGCTACCGGTGTGGCCAGCTTGGCCATAAAGCCGGAGGGTGTACTGCCGCGCCATACTGTACGGTGTGCGCGTCTGCAGGAAAGCCTGCTTCCCATAGACTGGGAGGCAAGGCGTGTGTCGCGGCTCGACCGTCGAGCAAAAAAAAGAAGAAGTCGAGGGCTAAAGCAGCCGCGTCGGCCGGCCCACAGCCAAGCACCAGCGCGGCAGCGGGCGAAGTGGTGGTTCCGATGGCAACGGAATAACGCACGCCCTTCGCTTGCTGCAGGCTAATATCAATCACTGTGCCAGAGCTCAGGATTTGTTAGTCCAGAGCATGGCGCAGTGGAGGATACAGCTGGCTGTGGTGCCTGAGCCGTACCTCATCCCTCCCGGTGATGACTGGGTTGGGGACCGAGATGGCCTAGTTGCCCTTGTCCGTCGGGGCGCCGCTGGCTCCCCTCCTTTCGAAAAAGTAGCGAAGGGTAGGGGATGCGTTGCGGCGTTGTTGGGGGAGATAATGACGATAGGAGTCTATTTTTCTCCCAACAGGCCCCTCGCCGAGTTTGAGTCCTTTATGGATGAGGTGGGGGCCCTGATCGGACGGAGCCATCCTCACCCTGTGCTGGTGGTCGGGGATCTCAACGCCAAGTCTGTGGCGTGGGGATCTCCCGCGACCGATGCGAGGGGTGAGTTTTTGGAGGATTGGCTCCTGGCGAATGGCCTATCGGTCCTCAATCGGGGGTCAGTAGATACATGCGTGCGGTATCAGGGCGGATCGATCGTGGACGTATCGTTTGCGACTTCCGCCCTGGCACGCCGGGTCCGAGGCTGGGAAGTACTGGAGGACGTGGAGACATTGTCGGATCACCGATATATTCGGTTCGACGTCTCCACTCTGCTCCAGGGAGTACCGGATAGCCCGATTCGACCCCCGAGTGGGATGAGCCCGCGGTGGCGGCTTAAAGCCCTCGACACGGACGTGGCAAAGGAGGCGGCGATAGTACAGTCCTGGGTGCCCGCGCCCGATGGACCTGTGGTGGTTGAGGACGAAGCGGACTGGTTCCAGGAGGCGATGACGCAAGTGTGTGATGCGTCGATGCCCCGGGCCAGGCTTTGTCCTCCTATAGATCAGGTGTACTGGTGGACCGCAGAGCTCACGCAACTGCGTGAGTCTTGCGTTGAGGTTAGACGCCGGTACACCAGATACCGCAGGAGAAGGCGCAGGGACGAAGCCCAGACGGATGTCCTATACGCCGCCTACAGGGACGAGAAAACGGCGCTGCAGACGGCGATAGCCCTCGCCAAAACCCGCGCTTGGGAGGAGTCGTTGGAGGCTCTCAACCGTGATCCGTGGGGAAGGCCCTACAAGGCTGTGAGGGGCAAGCTTCGCCCCTGGGCCCCCCCAATCACTCAGAGTCTCCAGCCGCGACTCCGGGAGGAGGTTGTTTCGGCCCTGTTTCCGCACAGGGAGGAACACCTTCCCCCGGTGATGGTTGCGCGTGATGCAGCGCCCCTACCGGACGTGACTGAGGTGGTCCCGGAGGTATCGCAGGGGGAGCTGGGTGCAGCCGTTTTGAGGCTTCGTGCCAAAAATTCGGCCCCCGGCCCCGATGGCGTTCCGGGACGTGTGTTGGCTCTAGCCCTGAACCCCGACGCCCTGGAGCTTCGATTGAGGGGACTATTCGACGCCTGTCTGGCTCAAGCCATAATTCCACAGAGGTGGAAGACGGGCCGTCTGGTTCTCCTCCGGAAGGAAGGGCGTCCAGCGGAATCTCCCTCCGCCTACCGGCCCATCGTGCTGCTCGACGACATTGCCAAACTCTTTGAAAGAGTTGTGGCTAGGCGGATCGTCGAGCACCTGGAGGGTGAGGGTCCGGATCTGGCGGAGAGTCAGTTTGGCTTCCGCAGGGGTCGATCGACCATCGACGCGGTGATGCGCGTTAAGTCCCAAGCGCAGGAGGCGGTTGCCCGGGGTGGGGTTGTCTTGGCGGTGTCACTCGATATCGCCAACGCATTCAACTCCCTCCCTTGGAACTGCATACTGGAGGCGCTCCGGTATCATGGAGTGCCCCAGTACTTGCGCCGGGTTATCGGGGCTTACCTTTCCGAAAGGTCGGTGGTCTACCCTGGCCGAGAGGGCTGGGGCCGACGGGAAATGTCGTGCGGTGTTCCGCAGGGCTCGGTTCTGGGTCCGCTCCTGTGGAACATCGGGTACGACTGGGTGCTGCGGGTACCGTGTATCCGGGGTGTCGACGTAACGTGTTACGCCGACGATACCCTGGTCACCGCCCGCGGCACGACGTATAGTACAGCCGCCTACCGCGCTACCGCTGGAGTGGCGCAATTTGTGGGCCGGATACGACGATTGGGCTTGGAGGTGGCCCTTAGCAAGTCTGAGGCTCTGTGTTTTCACGGGCCTCGACACGCGCCGCCTCGGGATGCCCATATCGTCGTGAGTGGAGTCCGCATAGACGTCGGGTCGACGATGAGATACCTAGGTCTCGTCCTCGACGGTCGGTGGGATTTCACAGCCCACTTCGGGCGCCTGGTGCCAAGGGTGATGGGCGCGGCGGCTGCTCTTGGGCGGCTGCTGCCGAACACTGGCGAGCCGGGCGCCCTTTGTAGGCGGCTGTACCTGGGGATCGTGCGATCAATGGTGACGTACGGAGCTCCCGTATGGGCGGAGGCCCTGAATCGCCGCAATATCACTGTCCTGCGGAGACCGCAGAGGGTGGTGGCGATCAGGGCAATACGGGGATATCGCACGATCTCCTGCGAAGCGGCGTGTGTGCTGGCCGGTTCCTTGCCATGGGACCTTGAAGCGAGAGCCCTCGCGTCAGTCTATTTCTGGCGTGAGGAGGCGCTGGCCCAGGGCGAGACGCCGGCACCACGCGAGGTGGAGGGGCGCAGGGCGCAGTTGCGCACGCTTGCCATCCAGGAGTGGAAGTCCAGGCTGGAGCACCCTAGTGCGGGTCTTAGGACCATCGAGGCCATCCGTCCAGTGATGGATGAGTGGCTGGAGCGGAGGCACGGCACGATGACCTTCCGGTTGACGCAGATCCTCTCGGGACACGGTTGTTTCGGGAGGTATCTGTGTCGGATTGCCGGGAGGGAGCCGACCGCCGAGTGCCACCACTGTGACGGGTGCCTCGAGGAGGAGGCACAGCATACGCTGGAGGTGTGCCCAGCCTGGGCAAGCGAGCGCAGCGAGCTCTGCGCCGAAGTGGGGACAGATCTCTCGCTGCCGAGCGTGGTTCGCGCTGTGGTTGACAGCGAGAGATCGTGGGACGCACTCCACTCCTTTTGCGAGCGAGTTATGCTCGCAAAGGAGGCGGCGGAACGTGACAGGGAGGATACTACCACCCTGGCTATCCGCCGCAGGAGAACCGGGCGTCGGAGGGCGGCTTTTTTGAGCCACCTTCCCCCCAACATGGGCCCAAGGGTGGCGGACTCGGGGGAGTCTGCCGCCCATCAACACCGGGCCCGAGTAGTGGAGCGTGTGTTCCCGCACGCTACTCAGGAGGAGACGGCGGAGACAAGAGCTCCGGTCTCTGCCGTCGACGAAGAGGAGGCCTCCGATCAGGCCGTCGCTGCTGGATACGCGGACGAATGCTTCGGCGCCCCCGTATATCCAGCCAGCAGCGACAGGTAGGAACGCCGTGGGGTTTTAGTCAGTAGGAGTCTGACATAACCCGGCCGCTCCCCCCGGAGTGCCCGGGTATCCATGAGGATTTCCCCACGTAAAAAAAAAAAAAAAAAAAAAAAAAAAAAGGTCATGTTTGGGTAGGGCAGGGCAGGGCAGGGTAGGGCAGGGTGAAAAATCGCGAAAATCTATCGACACCTCATTACGACATTGCACCCGTGCGAAGCCGGGGCGGGTCGCTAGTACTATATATATCTACTATAGAAGTGATATAGTAGGTAATCGAGAATTATTTACGAAGGGTTACTTACGTGAACGTTCTTTATAACACTGTCAGACACATTTATTTTTATATAAAAACAATTATCTCATTTATATTTATTGGATAATACTAGCACGAGTAAATTTACTATTTGCGAGTTTTAATTTGTGTCAAATGAAACGATGAAAATATGTGAGCGATCGGCGCGTGCGCACGTCTCTACAACACACTATGACACAACACTGTTTGCTTGCTTTTGAAGATTATGTCTTCTCATTTCACATGTTAACCTCTTGCAGTTGTGCAAGGTCTAATAATATGTTGCTGTTAGTGTAGTTTTCTAGCGCAGGTAAACGTTCGAAGTACTTGCAAGTAACAGTTTCATTTGATTAAGTAGGTACTTATTCTGATATTAATTGATACCTTTACCGTTACTTAATATGAAAAAAAAAACATAATTTAAGTTGTAGAAGTTCCATTGAGAGTTGTAGAGGTTGTATCGACTTCGTAGTGTAATATATATTTTTTAATATGTAGGTCATGGAGTTAGAGAAGGGCCTTTTGTATATACCTACCTACTGAAGCCCGGCGATGTTTTATGTTTAGAGATTAATTAATTGTCATAATGAAATCACACATTAATAGCCCGTTTTACATAGCAATGAAACTATTGCATTATATTCGCTGAGTGTTGTGTGTGTTATACACAGATGTCCCACGAACTAGTGTCAATCGGAAGTCTAGAGGTAGAGCACATTATTAGAGGTACTCGAAGCTCCCTTGTACCTATGTTCCGCGATTTTTTGTAGTTTTCGAATTACGACAATTTTTCACTGACTAGGATGATTATAGTGACTAGAACAGTTGAGATACATGCGTGAATTCTTTTACAAAATCAGCGAATATTTAAGTTACCATTGCGTTTAAAAAATATTGAATTATTTTCTAATTCTGAATATTTCCTAATTCTTTGAGGTGATTTAAAAATAAATTATACTTTTATAGACATTTATTGTCAATACTTTTTTAACTTACACATCTTACTATGGTTACATATAGGTATATACATATATATGAAAACAAATATATGCATTTGCTAGGATCACTATTCAACTAATTGAGAAAAAAAAATCTTATTTATCTCGACGTCCATAGTATATTATGATACAAATGTGCAAAGATGGTTAGAGGCGGTTTTAAAAATATAAGAGATGAGTAATAACTACATTTATTAAGTTATATCAAATAAGACTTTAACTTCCTTCTCATTGCGCTAAAAACAAAATATAAAAACTTCTTTAACATTCAATTTAAAGAGATCAAACAATAAATCTTCTGATCTAAATTTGCAAACCATCAACTAGTTCAAACCATGAAGCACTGGATATTTGCTTCATGAGATCAAACATACAATTTTTCTTCAAAACAAAAATAGTAGTTTTACGTGAAATACGCAGTAAGTCGCTTGTGACTAAAACGGTTTTTGGACTTGATTTTTTGACTGAGTATTTTGATAATAATCAACCACAGCACAGCGAATAATGTATGGAAAATACGCGCGGAGTTTTTTTTTACAGCGATGCAACAATGCAACGATTTAGTGGGTCAAGGATGCAAACGAAATCGACATACCTACATATTCGCTTTATTTTATTTTTAATACTTATTTTACTTATTTATAACATAACTTATTGTGAGTAATTTGACATCATTAAATGTTTATTTATTATATTGATGGAGATTCAATTTATTTATTCTCTTGTTGGTATTAAATAAAAACTGTTTTACCCGAAATGCTTCGTCTACACACATATATCACTCGCAATGAGGTACAAATTTAACATAGGTAATCGGGATTATAACTACTTATCGTAAAACTGTGCGGTAGTGTAAAGTAAAAAGCACGAGTGCGTAATAAGTTACATTATGAAACTAAAGGCGGTGCAATAAAAGTTACTTTACGAGCAAAATGTGTTGAAATAATATTTAGTACGTTAAAAAATAATAAGCTAAGTGTACCTATTATTTGTTGTCCTGCGCTAGCCTATTCTATTAACTTTCGTCAATGGTTGGACTAAGTACCTACTTATAGGTATATTTTACGCAAAAACTTTTTTGCAAATCGGACTGTTTATTCCTGAGATTAGTGCGTTCAAACAATCATAGATTAAGTACGTAGTTAACGTTAAATAGCATTTACGAGCCATGACAATATTAATTCTAGAAGTTCAATAAAGTGTCCAATCCTCTAGCTAGCAGTAGGTACCAATAAGTATTCCATGCCCGTGGCACGGAAGAGGATCATTGACCTGAATCCTTTACCGCTTGACCTCTAAATCGACCTCGAACGATGACCTCATTCAGTCTGATAGCTAGACTAACTGTAAGGACGGTAGGAAGACACGGTAAGGTAACCGTTCAGGCTCATGTAAGTCAAATTAAATGACACATTTATTATATTATTGTAAGTATTTAATTATTTGCTTTAAGCCCATCACAGACGTAGCTATAATATATAGCAAGGCATATAACGATATATTTTTAATAATATCTTTGAGTGACCGCACACACCTATAACGAAAATGTAATATATTTCTGTGACTTCACCAACTTACACATACTGGGTGGAGATTTCGAGATGGCATATTTTCGAAATCTATGTTGGGTTAGTCATGCTGAACAACTTTTACTATGGGACCAACACAGAATTCTCATTTTTTTTTTTAATTTTCATGAATTATGATCGAGTAAGGTTGAAATGTACTATGGAAAGAAACATTTTTTTTTGAGAATTGACTATTTGTCCCCTAGTAAATGTTGTTCAGCATGACTAATCCAACATAGGTTTTGAAAATATGCCATCTCAAAATCTCCACCTGTTATATTATACCGGGTGATTTTGAATTACTTGGCTATTTTTTTTCCCTCGGATCAGAATCACTTATAGAACACATCCGTGCATAAAAAGAACCTTTTTTTTTCATAATTTTGTCGTATGAATATCCTAAATACTCCACATTGCTGGATAACGTTAACAACATGTAACCGGAACATTGAAATATGCTGCGGAAATACGTGAATACTTTCGTAACGCGCACTAGGTGGAAATTGTATTTAATACCTACTAAAAATTCACCATATTATTTTTCTATTTTCCATTCACAAAATTAAGTAATATCAGGAATAAACTCTTCATAATGTTGTTTACATTTCGAGTATTTTGATTGATAAAAACTTTCATTTTCACTAAGGACGAAACTTATCTTTCTATAATTATTAACAATACATTAGGCAGCCCGCACGCATCATACAATCGCCGGCCGACTTTATGTCGGAAAGAGAAGAAAACTTGAATGTCAGCTTTGTAAGCAGAAAATAGTATAGCTTTTTAAAACGTTTGACTTAAACGAACCCATCTTAGAAATAAACTCTAAAATTGCCTATTTCGCTAAAAAGGTCTGATGTTAGTCGGTGGATCCAAATTTATAAAAGAATAAATTCTTTCGATCTGAGAGATTCAAATGTTCTTCGCATTTGAATTCCTTACTACCAAAGCACTCGTTTTCAAAGCCACTCTAAAGGCCTCAAGTCGGACTGAGAGAGATTCAAATGTTCTTCTCATTTGAATTCCTTACTAACAAAGCACTCGTCTTACAAAGCCGCTCTAAAGGCCTCAAATCGGAATGACAATTGGACTACCGATTATCTGACGTGTGTAAGCGTCCTTATACGAAACCTCTCTTCCCTTCTCTTTTAATTTCATACAAAGAATTTAAAAAAAAATTGCAGCGCGTGCATCTGTTACGGCGTGTTTAGGTGTGCGTTCAGCTTTGAACACTATGGTACGGTTGAGGTTTGCTTGATTGTATATTTTGAAATAAAATGCGTGTGTTCCGTTCAAAGATGTAATTGACACTGAGATACTATAGCTACATACTAATACATATAACAAATCATACATACCGCCCACCAAAAGGGCTTAAAGGCCTTTTCTAAATAAACAAGAAAACTAATGAACAGTAAGTTATCAAATTAAAAGAATACTAAATTTTTATCAACATTAACTATTTAGGAAAACATGAAATTAAAGTTACATATCTCTTATTGAATGCGGCTTAATTAAAAGAAAAGTAATATTTATTATAACTAAATAACATAACATTATAACAAACAGTAGATACCTTAGCAATTTATTAGTTATACAAATATTGAACAAAGTAAGTGAAAGTTGATATTTATAATATCAATAACATTACATATTGAACTATATAACTAAATATTAACAAAATTAATATTGAAAGGTAAGTATATGGAGTTAATCTTTAGTAGAAATTGGTAAAGCACACAAATTTGCTATTGATCTACGCGTTGATTTACCATTATAACGCACTGTATAAACTCGCGTTATGTTGTCTTGTCCGGGATGTTTTTCCATTATACGTGCCAGCGCCCACTTACTAGGAGGCATATTTTCGTTTTTCAGCAACACAATATCTCCTACTTCAAACTCTGGTGCTCTTTTTTGCCATTTGTGGCGCTGGTTGAGTCGCGACAAATATTCACATTGCCAGCGTTTCCAAAATCCTTGAACTAACCGCTGTGTATGTTGCCATCTTGATAACATGTTGAGATTAGCAGTAGTATAGTCACGGTCTGGAACAGTAATCAATGCTTCTCCTGCGATAAAATGTCCAGGAGTTAATACCTGTATGTCGTCGAGTAGATCCACGTCTGTTGATATAGGTGTCAGAGGCCGAGAATTCAAACAGGCTTCAATTTGAGTGAGCACTGTTGCAAATTCTTCAAATGTTAAATTTGAAGTTAGTGTCTTTCGTAAGTGCTGTTTTACGGACTTAACTCCGGCTTCCCACAGTCCTCCGAAGTTAGGACTATATGGCGGTATGAAATGCCACTGCGTGCCATCATTCGCCAGTTGATCAGCTATGTGACCGGGCAATTCAAGTCCTCCTTCTTTCCACATCGCACATAGTTCTTTGTTGGATGCTACAAAATTGGTCCCGTTGTCGCTCCATATTTCATTACATCTTCCTCTTCTGGCAACGAAACGTTTGAAAGCTGCGATGAATGCATCAGATGTTAAATCGCTGACCAATTCTAGGTGTATTGCCTTTACAGCCATGCAGATGAATATGCAAATGTAGGCTTTGCTGGTCTTCGCTCCTCTTCCTTTGGAATTCAATACAGATATAGGGCCAGCAAAGTCAACTCCACTTCGAAGGAATGGACGCGATGGAGTCACGCGAGGTGCAGGTAAGTCACCCATCATCTGTTGTCTACTAGTAGCTCGCTGCCGTGCACAGGTAAGACATTTGTGTATATATTGTTTCACCAAACTCTTACAGCCAACGATCCAGTATTTACTCATCAGGTAAGTAATCATCATTTTAATTCCTCCATGCATTGTTTTCAGGTGTGCATCAGCTACTACGAGTGGTACGAGGGTATTTTTCTTTCCTATTATTACAGGATGTTTCAGGTTCTCATCGGCGTCTGCATGTCTCAATCTACCGCCCACCCTGAGGATATTCTGGACATTAATGAATGGGTTAAGTGTCTTCAATATACTAGTATTCTTAACAGTCTTGTTTTCCTTTAGCCTTCTTATCTCGTCTGAAAATTCTTCTTTCTGTACTCGTCTAATGCAAATATCTAAAGCCTCTTGTATTTCTTCTGTTGTTATTCTATTTTGTAGTTTCTTTGGATCTTTTTTCATATTTAAAAATCTTTTACAGTATACTATTACTCTCAACAGCTCATTAAGTGAATTATATTCTTCATATTTAATGGCGTTTTCTTCACTTTCTGTAATATTAATGTAGGACTGTATGTTATTTTTTCTTTCTATATCTGTTGGTGGTATAGAGATTCTAGTAAAATCGATATCTTTGTTTACCAGCCAGGTAGGTCCCTTCCACCATATTTTTTGTTGTTTTAGCTCTGATATAGACGAACCTCTTGAGGCTATATCAGCAGGGTTATGTGATGACTGTACATGAAACCATTGCGTATTGCTAGTCTGCTCGAGTATTTCTACTACGCGGTTCGCAACAAATGGCTTCCATCGATTGGGTTCTCCAAAGAGCCATGCTAAGACTATTGTGGAATCAGTCCAAGCAAATACACTCTTTGATGGTATCCTCATAGCTTGGCTAACTTTATGTAATAATTTTGCAAGCACTGTTGCACCACTTAGTTCAAGTCGTGGTAGTGAAATTGTCTTAACAGGAGCTACCTTCGTCCGTGCTGCGACAAGATTTGTCTTTATGTGTCCATCTTTTGTTTCTACACGACAGTATACCACAGCTTACGCGTACGCCTTTACAGATGCATCGCAGAATCCGTGTAGTGTGACACGATCCATATCTGTGCTTATAGTATTCAGCCAACGTTTTATGCTTATGCCATTAACATTTTCTAAATCTTTTCTAATGAACTTCCATTCTTCCGTTATCTTTTCATTAATCTTTTGATCCCAACCAATTCCTTCCAACCACAATTTTTGAACTAGAATTTTCGCTGAAACGATAGCTGGTGCTATCCATCCCGAGGGATCAAACAATCTCTGTAAATCCGATAGTATGGTTCTTTTTGTAACAATAGGTGATATGGGTTCTAATTGAAGTTGATAACGAAACTCGTCTTCTCCTAAATTCCAGGATATACCAAGGGCTTTTATAGTGCCATCTAATTTTAGATCCATATTCGCTCTTGTAGTTACTTTCTTGGCATCAATAGATTTCAGGAACTCGGTATCATTTGAAGCCCATTTTTGCAGTTCAAAACCGCCACATTTCAGAATTGTCATAATCTGCTTGCTGACACGGATTGCTTGCTCAGAATTATCGAAGCCTGAGGTCAAGTCATCTACGTAGAAATCTTCGCGTATAATTCTAGAGGCCTCAGGATAAAGTCCACCTTCATCATCAGCAAGCTTAATTAAAGTTTTGATGGCAAGATACGGTGCAGAGGCTGTTCCAAATGTTACTGTTTTTAATCTGTAATCTTTAACATTTGCTATCTTGTCATTGTTGTCACGCCCGTCATCACTTCGTGTAGGTTTTTCATATTTTGACTCTTTAACGTTGCGACGCCAGAGTATTCTATGGTAATCTGTATCTTTTTTATCTAGAAGAACCATTCTGTACATTTTCATGATGTCACTTGCAATGCACACTTTAAACATTCGCCATCTTATTATAATGCTGCGCATATCTTCTTGTATCACAGGTCCAGTCATAAGCTCGTCATTCAAAGAAACACCATTACTGCCTTTGCAAGAAGCATCAAAGACGACTCTAATTTTGGTTGTTTCTTTGTCTTTTCGAACGACAGCGTGATGTGGTAGGTAAACAGAGCGGTTTGTTACTTCTTCTTGTGGAACTTCTTCCATATGTCCCATTTCTAAATATTCTTCTAGTACATTGTCGTATTCTTGTTTCAACTCTGGTGTTTTTTGTAGTCTCTTTTCTTGTTGTATTAGTCTCTTCATTGCTATTTCTCTCGTATTCCCTTCCGGTGATATAGGGTCACTAGTGCGAAATGGGAGTTTAACGACATATCTGCCTTCACTATTTCTTGTGTAATTCTCTTCATAAAAAATATCACATTGTCTTTCTTCTTTTGTGTACTTTCTCTTGGAATCATGATCTACTTCCCATAGTGTTTTTAAGAAGTCTTCACCTATAATCTGGTGATGCATGACGACCACTGATTCTTGTTGTTGTGGTTTATCTTCAATCTTCCCGAATAGAATCCAGCCGAGGTTTGTTTTATGAGCGCACGGAGAACCTGGCGGACCTTTGATAAGTTCATTTTGTACTATTAATGCGTACACATCGACACCTAAGAGCAAATCAATAGATCCAGGCTTGTGGTAGTTCGGATCTGCTAGGATAAGCCCATTTAGGTGAGGCCAATTGCTTGTATTTATGGTATGGGATGGTATTTTAGTAGTCAGTTGCTTCGACATAACATATGTTCTAACCTCCATGTTGAAAGGTTCACATCTTGACTCCACTTTGATCTGAACTACCTGTTTGATATCTTCTCTAGTAGATCCCACACCAACAACAGTACCTTTGATTGGATAACGCTTGACCTTGAGTAATTGTGCAGCTCGTTCACTTATAAAACTCGCTTGTGAGCCTGGGTCAACTAAGGCTCGCAATGTAATAATGTAGTTGTCTTCACTTCTTACTTGTACGATTGCTGTTGCTAATAACGACATGCTGTTCTTAGTTGAAACGTGTGACGACACCAAAGTAATGTCCTCTTCTTCTTTTTCAATGTTCTCCACGTTTGTATGTAGTGCCACTTCGGGTTGTATTGGTTGTTCGTTCTCAGTAGTGCCCGATGTGTTACTTGTACTTGCATTTTCTTCAATATTTTCGTGAAGAAGTGAATGGTGACGCTTCTTGCATATTCTACAGCATGTTGGAATGCGACATTGCCTTACAGAGTGTCTAGGTGCAAGGCAGTTGAAGCATCGATTGTTTGTTTTGATAAATTCACTTCGTTGTGATGGTGTATACTTCCCGAACACTTTACAATGGCTGAGTGTGTGATCTTCATTGCACAGTTGACATTTCTTATTATTCTCAACTTTAGATGTTATATGAAATGATTTTTCACGCAAGGAAGGATAACTTGACTTCTGTTTTGAAGGTTCTATTAACTCGAGTGTACGGAAACGGCTTTCGAGGAACTTGCGAAACATATCGAGCGATGGGAGGCTGTTGGAGTCTTGACTACTACTACTCACATGTTCTTCCCAGTCTTTATGCGTCTCGGAGTCTAATTTCTGCACTATCACGAATATTATCAATGGATCCCAATTTTCAGTATTGACTTCTAAGTTTTTAAGATGATGTAAGCATTCAAATGTGGTATCTAGCAGGCTCTTTATATTACTTGACATATTTGTTGCCATTTTCTTTTGTGAAAAGAATCTTTTCATGATTGCATTAATACCAATCCGTTTGTTACCATACCTTTTTTTCAATATGTCCCATGCTTCCTCATAGTTGGAATCGGTCACTTGTATATGTTTCAGTAAGGACGCAGCTTCCCCAGTAAGGTTAGTTTTTAAATAATGTAGTCTTTGCACGTTATTCAAGGACCGGTTGTTATGCACAAGTGTATGAAATAGGTCATGAAATGATAACCAATCTTCGTATTGTCCACTGTAGGTAGGTAATAGTATTTTAGGTAACACCACTCGAGTATGTTGAGATTCACTAGATAATATCGGTGACGTCACTGACGATGCACTGGCACAGACTTCTTCCGACAATAAATCCTTAAGTTCCGTTTGGAGGCTGATATATATTTCTTCATGTTCATAAAACTCATCGTTTGCGATATATGGTATCTGATCCCCCTTTTCCTTCGGCGTATTGCGTATAATTTCACCATAAGCTTGTTTGTATTTGTCCCAATAGTCTTCAACGCATTTAAGGCGAGCTTCAATGTAATTTCGTGTTAATCTAACCTTAGGAGTCTTTTTGAAGTTTGTTCTGGTCTTTTTTAATGTCGCGGCAATGTGGTCTACGACATTTAACGCTTTTTGCACTTCAGTATCCATTGTAAACACTTAATAACTTCAATCGTAGCAAAGTAATGAAATGAATAACTTTTATAATCACTAATAACTTGCAACTGCTTCGAGTACTCGGTCATCTATTGTTCTCGAGCGCCGGCTCGGTCGGCCGGGTCGGATTAGTGATTCAGGTAGGCACAGGTATGCGGCTCGAATTTGGACCATATGAACACTATGGTACGGTTGAGGTTTGCTTGATTGTATATTTTGAAATAAAATGCGTGTGTTCCGTTCAAAGATGTAATTGACACTGAGATACTATAGCTACATACTAATACATATAACAAATCATACAAGCTTAATACTTCAAGTCAACCTAATTGAAATAATTTCTAATTATGAAAAAAAAATTTTGAATTGCGCACGCAGGTATTCTCTGGTTACAGTATTACCCCATGGTATTACCCAACTTATATGGCGCGTCGTGAATCTTCGTTCGCACAGAAAAGAAAGTATGGCCCCGAAGATTAACGAATGAATGCTTGAAACTTACAATCAACCTTATAACACTATTATAAGGTTCATAATACACTGCAGCTGTTAGTTCCGTCTTACTCGCAAGTCACCTGCGGAGGGCGTGACTTGACCATTACACTTCATGCCAATTGTATCGGGCCACCAGTTTTCATCAAATATTATATTTAATTAGAAATACAGGTTATTAAAATGTACGATTTATTAAATAAACAGATAGGTATTTATTTAGTAAACAATAGAAAAACTTAATCTAAAGGTCGCACTCCTGCTATCCCAATATCACTGAGCGTCGTTACTATTACCATCACTATCCGATGAGGATGATGTAGCTTCGTTGGTGCCTTTTTAAAAAACTCATTTTAAACCCAAAGAATTTAAAACGTCCAAAAGAATAGTCGTCTCTATGGGAACATGAAATAAACAAGCCAGAATTGACAGTATTTGACAGTCTATTTTTTTTTTTTGTTCATTTGTTCGGTATTTTGAGCATAGAGGTATCATAAGAAAACTCCTCATTAGAACAAAAATAATCAGTAGGTACAATACTCGATATCATTTTTTAATAATCCTTAAGCAAAATGTGGAAAAATAATTTTCATGTTGTGGCGTGGCAGGCAGGCAACCTTCCATAAAACATGACCGGAAAAGATTAATAAAATAAAAACTGGCGCCACCAAAACGTATATTTCTAAAATAAGTTTAGGTAATTAAAAGTGACGAAATCGCAATACTTACACATGGAAAGTTAGTTTTTTTAGTTTTTCCTTGGTTTGTTTTAAGTATTGTGACAGTATTTCAATACACAAGTCGGCATTTTTTATTTAATCAGTACAGCGAGTATGACGTGGTGATAGCCGTGCGCAGTACGAAGTGAGAGCAATTTGCTCAGGAGCCCCTCAAGCGGAGTGATATTAAATGTCATGCTTTAGTAAGGCGGAGTATCCATCTGGGTAGACGCACGATGCCCTATGAAAATCTTTGTTTAAACCATAAAAAAGATAACACTTTTGTTGCCACTAAGTGTATTTTTGCCCCAGAAGTATGGCGGCTGACCAGGATTTGATTCAGACCCTCAGAAAATTATTGTCTATGAAAAATAAAACTAACTACTCGTCGAAAATTATACTACGTTTCGCTTTTCGTCCATTTTGTTATTAATTGAAATAAAAATGCATTTATAACAGTGATATGTAACCATGTATACGCCCACCGGAACATTTTGCAAAAAACTTCTTCATACAAGAAAACAGTAGCCTGATTCTCGTAACAAAACGTCAACGACTTCTAATTTTTTTTTTAAATCTTTTCCGGTCATGTTTTATGCAAGCTTGCCTGCCTGCCACAACATGAAAATTATTTTTCCTCATTTTGGTTAAGGATTATTAAAAAATGATATCGAGTATTGTACCTACTGATTATTTTTGTTCTAATGAGGAGTTTTCTTATGATACCTCTATGCTCAAAATACCGAACAAATTAACAAAAAGAAAAAATACACAAACTGTCAAATACTGTCAATTCTGGCTTGTTAATTCATGTTCCCATAGAGGCCCCAACGAAGAAACATCATCCTCATCGGATAGTTCCGTCGTGATAGTGATGGTAATAGTAGCGACGCTCAGTGATATTGGGATAGCAGGAGTGCGGCCTTTAGATTAAGTTTTTCTATTGTTTACTAAAGAAATACATTTTAATAACCTGTATTTCTAATTAAATATAATATTTGATGAAAACTGGTGGCCCGATAAAATTGGCACGAAGTGTAAGGTCAAGTCACGCCCTCCGCACGTGACTTGCGGGTGAGACGGAACTAACAGCTGCAGTATATTATGAACCTTATAGTAGTGTTATAAGGTTGATTTTAAGTTTTAAGCATTCATTCGTTAATCTTCGGGGCCATAGTTTCTTTTCTGTGCGAACGAAGATTCACGACGCGCCATATAAGTTGGGTAATACTGTACCTATCTAACATTCTCGGTTGTTGACAGCTATGTGACGTAGCGCATTGGCGCGCGGTACGACCAACGATTTCGGTAATTGTGAGAAAACTTTGGATCGTGATAACTTTATTTTTTTCTATAATAATTATATCTAAAAATAAAACATGTATTTTTTATTCATGAGTAGACTCCTTTAAAATAGCTAAGTAAGTCAAAATCACCCTGTATATATAATTTATATTATAGCTCAGCATATTAATGTATGTAGGTATATATTATAGATACAGTAGTACCCAACTGATATGGCGCGTCGTGAATGATCGTTCGCACAGAAAAGAAAGTATGGCCCCGAAGATTAACGAAAGAATGCTTAAAACTAACAATCAACCTTAGATCACTACTATAAGGTTCATAATACACTGCAGCTGTCGGTTCCGTCTCACTTGCAAGTCACGCCCCTCCGCACGGCGCGCGCTAACATGGCAGCAGCTGCCGACCAATAGCATTTCCCGCGCTTTGAAAATGTATCTTCTGCACAGGTACATCGGTAAGCCATATTAGTTGGGTAATACTGTACGTCTGTGATGGTTTTTATCTGGCTTCGTGTCCCAGCTTACAAAGAAAATATATAAGCTTATATGTTGTTTTTAAAATAAAATTAAGTATTACTTAAGCTATGGTGCAATCTATTGAAACATAAAATAAAACTAGAGAGAATATCCAGAAAAAAAAAATGCAATATGTAAGCACCTGCTACTTCCCGCCTAATTAAAAATCTTTTACAAATCGGTCTCCAAATAACATCATGACGTCACTACATTTATGACAGCATACAAACACAAACGTTACGTAATAAGGAAAACGTCACGAAGCGTTTACTGACAGGCTGCCAAGGAAACTGAATGCTAACAAAAATAGGTTTAAAATCGTTAATATTTATTTTACCTTGATTACGTACTGTCGATGTCGGGTTCAGGAATCACGGGTAGGTTGTTTAGATTTGTTTGAGGGCAACGTTAGATGACTGAAGTTGAAAGTGAGTTTTCCAAAGAGCGCGAGATAAGCGAGCGAGCGAGCGGGCGGTTATGCGCTTATGCCGCTGCCCGACTCGCATTCGGCATCGTTCGTTTGTAGTTACGCTTTGCGCCGTCGATACTGCGCATTACGCTTCTGCTACTCATGCAAAATATTTTACACAGATTTAGTAAAACTTAATAACCCAGCGGAAAACACTTTCTGCTGAACAAAGGCCTTTCAAATTTCATATATGAATAAAAGTAATCGCTAAGACTTTGTTAGGCTTAAAGCAATATCGCTGTATAGCATAAGTATAATTGTTTATTATCCAATGATCATCTCGTTTATTTCTTATCTTGGATGGTTATATTCTAATCCGTAAGTATGAGAAATAGCTTGAGGCCAAATTTGGTAAAACAAAAAAAGCATCAGTCAATATTCCTACTGAAGTAGTTGATTAAAAACAATATCCTCTTTTACTTATTGCACCAGCCGATTAGATAAATAAGTTACAACAAACTGTAAACTAAAGGAATAGCAATGAGGGACGCAAATGAACTCGCCGCGAGTATAGAGTGTGGTCTCTAGAAACGTCAGAAACGTGTTTACGAGCTTTTCATCGCACATTTGACTAATTATTAAAATTCAGAATCATTTATTCAAATAGACCTTCGCAGGCACTTATGAAAAGTCTGACTTTACTACTCTAATACCGGTTCGGAAGGTTGCATTTGCTGAGAAGAGCCGGCAATAAACTCAGCAATAACTCTTTTCAAAACAAGCTTAGATTTATTTACATTCTAATCGCACTGACAACAATTGCATGCCGAAAGTGAGCGACCCGTCACACAACGCCGCCCCGCAAGCAAAGGCCTGAGCATGACTTACTTAAGTCTGCCTTAGAAATAAAAAATAAACTAAAGGGAAACTACTAAACACACAAATTATTACTGTGCCTATTGACAAGTTTGTAAATTTAGATTGTTGTGAAGATTGTGCCATTGCTGATTATTTTAGGCAGGCATAAGTACCGCCGAATCGCTACCTACCACGTTTAGGCGAGTTTTGTCTTTCGGAAATCCTTTTCGAATATTTCCGCCTTTTTTTCGGAACAAAACAGGACTGCGCAACACTGAGGCATAATCTATATTTTATGTATTCGGTTATTATCAATTATTTATATTAGCCCTGCCGCGCTAAAAATACCTTTTTCAACGACAGCGATACTACAGGCGCCAATTGGTGGCCACAGAAACGGTAGCCCTCATTCCAGGCTAGGTAGTGTTTACTATTTTACATAATTTTTGCGGAAGTCCAAAGTACAATAATTTTTGATTTATCTGATAAACAAAACTCTCGGGATATAATGCCAATAGCGAATTTATTTAACATAATCCCCCTTATTACAAAACATGGTTTAAAGAAAAACCCGGTTTTAAAATAGCCTCGTCTCTTTTTATTACATGACGTTAGAAAGTGACCGAGTGATAGTAAAACCTGGTTTTGCTTTAAACCATGTTTTGTAATAAGGGGGATTAAGTTTCAATAACATAGCTCTTATACCTACTTTAGATTTTATTGATATCTAAAAAACCCAGATTTCGTCACTGACACACTGATGATCATCAAAACTCTTAGGGTACTCTTCCTGAAGTCCTAGAAAGCTGAAATTTGGTATTGTTTTAGTAAACAAACAACAACAAAAAAATAAATAAAAAATACCCAAAAAATAAATATATATGTTGTCATAACGAAGTGAAGAAACAACTTACAAAAAGAAGTGAAATCCCACCAAAAACATTTTCATGTAAAATGTTGCCAAGACGAGATCATATGGTTCGCACTGTCAAAAAGTTATCAGATCTCATGTAGAGCCAAGCTTATAACTCTACACGTCCTAACTCTACAAGCCCTAACTTCACAAACTCTTCACATTTTGATAGGTTTCCAATTTATCAATTACTAGCTGTCCCCCGCGGTTTCATCCGCGATCCCTGGAAAAGTAGCCTATGTCCTTCTCTATACCATAGGCTATCTGCATGCCAAATTTCATGACGATCCGATGAGTACCTAGTTGAAGCATGAACGCGTAACAAACAAACAAACAAACTCTCTTTCGCATTTATAATATTATAGTTAGGATTATTTTATTTGAGGTCCAACCTTCGACTATTCTTCAAAGTAGATACCTAATTAGACAGTCAGATAAAGACTCTACCGTCGGTAACTTTTATCTTTTCTGTGACTCTACATCGTTTTTATTTACTTTTATATTGCAAAGCTACTTTTGGTTTCATTCAGTAATTTTTTATAGTTAACAGCTGTCTATTAATTTTTTAACTACTTTTTCTACGGGATTTCTATTTATACTTTCATCTTATTATATTCGGAGTGGAATGCATATTTTGCTTACTACAATTAATTTTGTTTAATAATGTTCATTCCATTCTCTTCTAATTGAGACAGTATAGTGAACGGAAATAAAAAATATTCCCAACTTCACAGAAACACAGATATCGAGATGTGGGCCATGAAGCTTGAATTTAGCATAGACCTGCGCCAATAGACCAATAGTAGAAAATTTTTATTCACACACCCCAATTACTCACTTGTTCGTAAGCGCTTGTAAATACGCACTACCGCGCTCTCGGATCTACACACATGCGTATGTAGAGATAGATGGACGAATCGCATAACACGATTTTCATTGCATGTTCGAAACGAAGTTAGCCTTACGCTCCCGTAGAACTAAACAGCAATGTATGCGCTTCATGTTCTTTGTTCAGGGTGTACCTTGGTAATGACCTAGCTAAAATCATTAAAGGTATTTTTGAGATTTATACTTTAAATATGTGTAAAATTTGATACTTGAAAGTGATAAGTGACGCCATGATTCTTATAGTTCACATGTAGGCTTTGATTTTTGCAGTCGATCACTGAACAATACGGTATTTAAATAAATATCATCCACTCGCGCACTTACCTCGAATAGGTTACGATTGACGCGATTTTTGCAGTGTATGCCGTGAACGCGCATATAACTGTCTCGTGTTCCGCGTTAGACAATCTCTCTATCAATCTCTGTGGTACCTTCTTCTTATATGCCTGTGGGTATTATTGTACGTAGTATATTATTTACTCTATGCCATCTATGCCTATATCATAGAGTAAATAATATAATATCTTTTACCCAAGAATCTTATATATAATATATAAGATTCTTGGGTAAAAATAAAAAATAAAAGAATATATAATATTATATAAGATTCTTGCTTTTACCAAAACGATAGACCTCAGATATTTATTGGAGCGCCATCTAGTGTCACTGGCTTTAATCATTTGGTTCTTGTATTTTCTTATCAGTACGTGAGTTAGCAAGACAACCACAATATAAGGTTCAGTATTTCTACGATGTTTCTCTTCGTTGCGAGATGGCACCTGGTATATTTTGGAACGTTTACTTTTGTTTGGATTGAACCTGAGGCTTGGATAAACAGATCTCGATAAACCAAAGTACCTAATTAGGTTACCCTGACTAGAGTACGAGGGCGTTGCTACCGATTTATCAGTCGTATCAATAATACAGGGCCCCGGGCTACAGGGGCTCCAAACTTGGTAAGCAAAAATTACTAACCCTCCAGGTTTCGCCGCAGTCAGGTTTCTACCTGAGCACGGGGAGGCTTTCTGGCCTCCCCAACAAATTTTGATACAGGGCCCGTCTATGGCTTAGGTACATGGTACGCACAAAACAAAGCGTCATCGAAAAAATATAATTTTCAAGTTCAATTGTTCATTATTATAATTTATCACTTACTCTTATGAGCTCTGGAATTGTAATTTAGGAATAATTATATTATAACACATGTGATTGTAGAGTAGGTCAAAACTGCGGAGCAACCGCGAAGTCAATGTTACTAAGTTCATTAAAAAGTTCTTCCTTTTATTACAATCTAATAATATATATAAAATGCTTTTGTGGGTACGTAAATACGCAGTTTTCTCAATCACCACCAACTCCAATCAACTTCCCGTTGGGGTGGTAAATACCCCTTGGTCTCCAGGTGGTAGTAAGGGAGTTTGGTCGCGGTGGGTGGAAGGGGGTGGTTGTGGGTGGCGAAAATGTTAAAACATATATTGCTGTCCTTTTCTAACGCATGAGGACTTCTGAAAAGACCTCAAAATTTCTGGAATGGTCTAGAAAGTTACAAAATGTGTAAAACGGTTATAATCGATCTGGAATGTTCTAGAAAGTTCAACAAATATCTGGAATGATCTAGAAAATTCTAGAGTGAATGCAAACTATTATAATCGATATAGAATGTTTGAGAAAGTTCTATAAATTTTCTGGCTTCATCTAGAAAGTTCCAATATGTCCAAAACTGTTACTATCGAGTTAGGATGTTCGAGAACGTTCTAGAAATTTTCCGAATGATCTGGAAAGTTCCAAAATGAGTGTAATTGATTATGATCGATTTAGAATGATCGAGAAAGTTCTATAAATTTTCCGAATGATCTGGAATGTTCCAAAATGAGTGCAATTGATTATGAACGATTTAGAATGATCGAGAAAGTTCTATAAATTTTCCGAATGATCTGGAATGTTCCAAAATGAGTGCAATTGATTATGATCGATTTAGAATGTTCGAGAAATTTCTAGAATGATCTAGAAAGTTCCAAAATTAGTAAAAAAATATTATGATCGATTTAGAGTGTTCGTGAAAGTTCTAGAAAATTCTAAAATGAGGACAATTTATTATAAGCGATTTAAAATGATCGAGAAAGTTTTAGAAATTTCTAGAATGATCTAGAAAATTTTAAAATGAGTGCTATTTATTATAAACGATTTAAAATGTTCGAGAAAGTTCTAAATATTTCTAGAATGATCTAGAAAATTCTAAAATGAGTAGATTTACTCTATATACACCACATGTTTAATGGCCGAATAAATCTATCATATCTATGTTAAAAAAAGTATTCTTATATATTTTTATACCATTAAACATGCGATGTATTTTCACCCGAGCAACGCCGGGTTTCGCTGCTAGTTCTATTATATTTATGGAACAAGTGAATACGTGCGTGACTTGCTTGAGGTCTAAATGTTATAAAACTCTAGATAATGGGATTTCAATTAAACCCAGTTTAATGAAGTTCAATAAAATTGACTTATTCGGTAGCCCCCCTGGTAGAGAAGGGAAATAAAAATATATAAGTACAAAGAAATAATTATGTAGTAGTCTTGCGGTGATATTAATACTCATTGCCCGATTCTCAACTCAATGCATACTAGAGTCGTTTACATATTTAGTTTGACCCTAGGAGGGCACTTTCGAAGATTGATTCCATAGAGTTAGTATATTCTATGGTCGAAGATATTAGAGTTACCGTCGATTCTTAAGTCAGCTTATGAGAAGAATCGGCAAGAAATTCAGCTAGTAACATATTTTTTTTTTAATCTTTCTATGTCGGCGGTAGGTGGTAAGCATACAAATCCTAGAGAACAGGGGTATTATGCAGGTAATCCTTTTACTTACAAATGCGAATGTGTGTGTTGTTTGTTATGATTTCACACCTTAACTACTCAACTGATCATGATTAAAGGCACGCATATAGCCTATATGGTATGGAGAATGACACAGGCTACTTTTTATCCCGGGAACGCGAGTGAAACGGCGGGGGACAGCTAGTTTTTATATAGGTATGAACCGCCTACCCGTAATAACGTAGGTGATGTACTTGGTACTTGGGTGAGGAGTTGTACGTAATTTACATTTTAAAATGTTGGAGGAAGCTATCTCGTAGAGCTTAGGGCGACTTTACACTTGATTTATAGGCACAGGTAACTGCTGAAAAATTCAAATTTCCCACCTCGGTGTAGTTCCTATTTAAAACCACGAGGGCTTAAAGTTTACACCGTGTTCGGAGCAGACTGCAATAACGGCCATTCCAACTGTTGTATAAAATAAAATACTGCTGAATTAATCTGGCACATCCCACTCATTAGATAAAATTTATGTCATTATAATAAACCTGAATTTTATGTAGTCGTTATTTTCTTTTGATAATTTTACTTCTAATCTTTTTTGCAGACCGGTCTAATAGTTACAGATGGGAACAATGTACTGGATAGAGTGCTCAACATATCTTATGGTTTTGTATTTATCTAATTAAGAAATGAATTGTTATGAAACAGCTAAATTGTGGCCACGTCAGTAATTTATGTGCGGTGTTGCTAACATTTGCCGTCTGCATATTCAAGCTTGTAACGCGAACTAAGTTCAAGACGTGTTCTTACTAGATCATATAAAATAGATGTAGACGTGTGCAGGAAGCGGTAGGTATAAATGGTAAAATAATTTGGTTTGCTGGCGTTGGCGGTCATAACCGTTGCTGCATTCAATATAATGGATAGGCCCTTGATAAATCCTACGAAATTACTTGTCGGGTTATAGAATTAGGTAAAGCCGCAGCCCACAAGAACAAGACCGACCGCAACCTGTAACTCAATCCAGTGATACCTACTTCCACAGAAGTTATTGGAGCTCAATTGAGTTAGCAGAGTGGGATTAAAATAAGCTTGACTTGATTTAATGTCATCTGAAGTAGAGCTCTAACGGTGTATTGGCCAGGAATAGGCAAGTAAAGAGCCAGTCATCTTAACTGTTTGTTGCAGGTTGTGATGTCATGGCCACTTTGTAGGTTCCAAATATATTTTCAATTTTATAGATAAACGGGTTAACCGAATTGACTGACAGAAGGCTACTGAAGTACAGTAGTACCCAACTAATATGGCTTACCGATGTACCTGCGCAGAAGATACATTTTCAAAGCGCGGGAAATGCTATTGACCAATCGGCATGCTCCACGCACCGCGCTTCTTTTTCCTGTACCTCTATTGGTCGGCAGCTGCCGCCATGTTAGCGCGCGCCGCGAGGCATGTAAGTCAGCCGCAGGGTAGGATTTAGTAGTATAAAATATACAATTTGTACACACGGCTACAGATCAAGCTATACATTTCCAATATAAGCTGACCTCTCATTGTACGGAAATCCTATACAATACGAGATCAGCTTATACTGGAATTGTATAGCTTGATGTGTTGCCGTGTGTACCATTATTTTATGATGCGTAGTAGGTTTATAGTATCGTAATGCCATAATTTTACCTTCAGGTCGATTGACTACTGTAATTTTAATAATATAGATCAAAATGGTGACAATTAAAAAACATAGAAAAGATTCTTATTTTGAAAATCCTAGTTACTTAATTTTTCAACCAATATAATGAAACATATTTTGTACAAAGGTACAAACTTCACATGATGGGAAATTAAATTTCATGTCATGGCAACTATCATACCTACATAAAACATGGCGTCTTCAGGCCAGGAAATTATTAAAACTGTACACATGATTACGTGATTACTAAATTAGTGTTACGAGAATACGAAAAGCAGTTTCGATTGCAATTCAATTGTAAAATCGTTTAAAAGTCGTTGACGTTTTGTTACGAGAATCAGGCTACTGTTTACTTGTATGAAGAAGTTTTTTGCAAAATGTTCCGGTGGGCGTATCCATGGTTACATATCACTGTTATAAATGCATTTTTATTTCAATTAATAACAAAATGGACGAAAAGCGAAACGTAGTATAATTTTCGACAAGTAGTATAGTTTTATTTTTCATAGACAATAATTTTCTGAGGGTCTGAATCCAACCCTGGTCAACCGCCATACTTCTGGGGCAAAAATACACTTAGTGGCAACAAAAGTTTTTTATTTTTTGTGGTTTAAACAAAGATTTTCATAGGACATCGTACCTCTACCCAGATGGATAGTCCGCCTTACTAAAGCATGATATTTAATATCACTCCGCTTGAGGGGCTCCTGAGCAAATTGCTCTCACTTCGTACTGCGCACGGCTGCCACCCCGTCATACTCGCTGTACTGATTAAATAAAAAAAGGCCGACTTGTGTATTGAAATACTGTCACAATACTTAAAAAAACCAAGGAACAACTAAAAAACTAACATTCCATGTGTAAGTATTTCGATTTCGTCACTTTTAATTACCTAAACTTATTTTAGAAATACCTATACGTTTTGGTGGCGCCAGTTTTTATTTTTTTCCGGTCATGTTTTATGGAAGGTTGCCTGCTTGAAATGAACATGAAAAATATTTTTCCACATTTTGGTTAAGGATTATTAAAAAATGATATCGAGTATTGTATCTACTGATTATTTTTGTTCTAATGAGGAGTTTTATTATGATACCTCTATGCTCAAAATACCGAACAAATTAACAAAAAAAAATACACAGACTGTCAAATACTTTCAATTCTGGCTTGTTTATTTCATGTTCCCATAGAGACGACTATTCAACGTTTTAAATTCTTTGGGTTTAAAATAAGTTTAAAAAAAAGGCACCAACGAAGATACATCATCCTCATCGGATAGTTCCGTCGTGATAGTTTTTTTTTTTTTTTTTTCTTCAATGGCCTCACACAGCTTGTGTATTTTGCCAATTTCAAGTAATATTATAAGTTCTAGTCACAATGAATCACTTTCACATAGTCCTCAGTCAGTCACCGTTCATAATAGTCATGTTTTAGTACAATGGTGGTCATTGTACTAACACTTTTCATGGACTTCTTGAGACAACTTGAAAAGCCACGATACACATAATTTATTTCATTTCACTGGTGCACATGTATTGGAAAACTCATAATACACGAAATTATGAAAATAAAAATGAAAAACCAACGTCACTCTGCAAGTTTCCGCCAAAAAGTCCGTCGTGATAGTTGCGACGCTCTATGATATTGGGATAGCAGAGTGCGGCCTTTAGATTAAGTTTTTCTATTGTATACTTAATAGATACCTATCTGTTTATTTAATAAATCGTACATTTGAATAACCTATATTTTTAACTAAATATAATATTTGATGAAAATTGGCACGAAATGTAATGGTAAAGTCACGCCCTCCGCACGTGACTTGCGAGTGAGACGGAACTAACAGCTGCAGTGTATTATGAACCTTATAGTAGTGTTTTAAGGTTGATTGTAAGTTTTAAGCATTCATTCGTTAATCTTCGGGGCCATACTTTCTTTTCTGTGCGAACGAAGTTTCACGACGCGCCATATTAGTTGGGTAATACTGTAACTAGATTAGGTTATCTGTAATTTTACGTAGACATAATATAATGTATCGGAAACCTCTGTGAATCACTCAATCTGAGAATTGCTAACGTTTCTAGACAATGATAAACTTTATATTCATGAACAAGAGCGGCATAGTGGGGACTTCGGGTAGTTGGGGAGCATGCAACGGGTGACTTATTAACTTATGTACACAGATATTATGTAACAACAGGTGTTTGATGTTTGCGAAAAACAAGGCCCACGGTGCATACAATTAAGTTAGTATTATCCCACATCAAGAGTTGTAAAGTTCCGTAAAAATTAATATTCCAGTTTGTAGTATTGTAGAGATAATATTGCTGGTTGTTTAATGTGTTTATTATAAAACAGTACTCAACTTATACAAACTTTTACAGCCGGTTTTATTTTCAAATAAAAGCCGTGAAATACAGTCATATTGTATGTAGTCAGATGTGGAATGTCCCATATTGATTACAATGTATCCTAGATATTGCCAACCCTAATTTAGTTTGTACCAATCTCGCTTAGGCCTATCCTATCCGCCTTACAGCTCGACGCGGTAATAAAATAAGCAGTTTTTCCGATTCGACGTTTTATCTTGTCGCTTCGTATTCTCACGACAACTTTCGCTTCGAGAAAATTGAGTGCGACAGTCTCTGGTGGATTCGACGCAGGAATTAGCATTGCTTACTTAATGCCATGCTTAATACTGAGAAAGAATTTAGTCGGATAACTAATATGGGAGCCATCAACGTTTTGACCAAAACGATTTCAACATCTTTTTATATTAATCGTATTCGCTGCCTTTCTAAGCCCCGTAAGTATGCAATGCTTGAGTCGTTGCGTTTATCAGGAGTACAGCTTATACATAACAAGGCAACCTAGCATCAAATAAACTAATCATCATATCTTAACAATTTTATTATTATTTTGTGAGAGGTTATTTGGCTGCGGTATTCTGTAAGGTGTCCCCGGTCGAGCTGCTCTTTGAGCGAATTAACGCTATGCTCTCGCAGCTTGACTGTGGAGGTTCACCTTACCGGATACCGCAGCCAAATAACTTTATGTTGTGTTCCTGCGCGTGAGTAAGGTAACCACAGATGATTGGGAGGGGGGAAGGGTCGGTAACGTGTGAGTAATGCCCCGTGTGTTGCGAACGTTCATATGCCTACAGTAAACGCTTACCATCAGGCAGACCGTATGCTTGTTTACCGACTTGGTCGTGTAAAAATGAGAATCATTTTAATAGATAACTTACTTAATGCAATGTGTAGAGTATATTTTTTTTTTATATGTTGGCGTCACGCGCCTTTTGTATTTTGGCATTTTCCAGCTATATTATAAGTTCTAGTCACAATAAATCACTTTCACATAGTCCTCAGTCAGTCATCGTCCATAAAAGTCATGTTTTAGTACAATGGTGGTTGTACTTTATTGGATAAAATACCACCGATAATATGCGATAAAACTCAAAATATACGAATTTATGAATATAAAAATTAAAACGCAACGTCAATCTGCAAGTTCCCGCCAAAAAGTCCATGTAGAGTATTGTAGAGTTGCAATAGATTTTTATATTTCATAATTTGAATTGAGCTATAGCCAGTGCGTTCAGCTTTTGTTTATATAACTATACTAATATTTAATAATTATTATTTATTTAGAAAAAAGGTAGGTACATACATCAAGATACAACTAACAGGTAAGTACTATAAAAATTTTGTTCACAATTATAAAAACTTGATGTAATTTGAAGGGAGTTCTAACAAGGACTTCAAACGAGGATTCCCTGTGCTATGGGCATTTATTTCTCAGAGTCAATGATAAAAAGTAGAGTATATAACATCATAACTCTTGTATCTCTCGTGCCGCCGGCGCCGGCGCTCTGGTTGTTACTCTAGAATACCTCTCTCTACGCTCGGGATTTTACTTTTCAATCCCTCTTCCCATTTCTCCCATTTATTTAATAGGAGGTTTAATTAAGGCTTATCTGAAAATTAACCTCTATTTCTTTGAGTATCGGTTTAAATTATGGACTAATGCATTAATGGACTTCTATATAAGTTTCCGAATTCAGTGGCGTAGCTAGCATGGGTGACACACACGGTGTGGAAATCGTGGTGTCACCCCAAAAATGAAAACTGATTAAAATAAGAAAAATTGTATAAACGCCAACTATCATATGATTTTTATTCTATTGCTTCTTCTAAAATATGACTCCGTTTTTATTTAATATAGGACGAAGTGCCTCTGAGCTATTTTATGACTAACTAGCTGTCCCCCGCGGTTTCACCCGCGTTCCCGGGATAAAAAGTAGCCTATGTCCTTCTCCATACCATAGGCTATATGCATGCCAAATTTCATCGCGATCGGTTCAGCGGTTTAAGTGGGAAAGCGTAACAGACAGACAGACAGAGTTACTTTCGCATTTATAATATTAGTTAGGATTAGGATTGATGGCAAAACAACTTCATCAGGAAGACGAGTATTTTTTATGACCTAAAGCTTTGTGTAAAGTTTATTTTTGTTTATTTGTATAGCGCGGTTCGGACCGCTCCCCCCCCCCTTCCCCTTGCTTCGCCACTGTTTCCGATGTTTTCGTGGTGGCGAATGAAATCAGCAAAAAACTATTAGCTATTACTGTCTGTTAGATTTTGTAGAAAATATGCTTTTTTTTAATTTAATTTATTGAATAGAATTGAAGCAGTGTAATAAACTACATCTGGTTTCACATTTCCAAATACCTATGAAGGCTTATACATAATAGGTAGTACCTTCAAATACCTACCCTACAACACTGTAGGTAGGTTGATAAACATTTTCTTGATTGAGCTTGTTTGTTTCAATTGGCATCCTCTAGAGACAGCGTCGTCTTCCTCTAACATAAAAATTACTCGGCTCAAAGGTCGTGACAATTTTTACGGGATATACCTACTCATTTTTTCTTATTTTTATTTTGTTTGCGTTTGTAACAATCAGTATTTCTTTTTATGTTGTTTTTATGTAGAATCCAGGACCACTGATTCAATTGATAATTACTTTGTGGACAAACTAAGGGTATATGCAGACGGTCTACCTTTGGTTTGCAAGCTAGATGCAAAACTGTAGCTTGGAGGCAACTTATATTACCGGAGGGCCGCAGTTGAGCTGCATTTGAACTGCAGTGCACCGCATACTTCGTACTTGTACTTAGGTACTCAATGATTTGATGTTAAAAGTATTTGGTATTAAAACAAACTATCCTATCTTGTAGTTTAAAACTGAATACCTACTTTTTAGTAAGACGCATCGTCTACAGATGCATTTATATTTCCAACAGACCGACAAATGGGATGTCCGCACCAGAAATTCGCGCCGCGGTAGCGATATTGCCTCCATCGAATCATCGTCATTGGTAGGTTTTTGCGTTAAAATATCAATATGGAAAACGAGGAGCCTCCCAGGATAAAGGTAAGGACTTACCAGGAACTCCTATGGCAATCCAATGATTATGAGCACTATTATTTCACAAATCACAAAGTTCACATGCGTTTCGATCTGTAGCGTATTTCGTACTGAATCTTGCGGGGTTGCGAGACGCGCG
The DNA here is from genome assembly GCA_951394255.1 of Polyploca ridens. Lineage (NCBI taxonomy): Eukaryota > Metazoa > Arthropoda > Insecta > Lepidoptera > Drepanidae > Polyploca > Polyploca ridens. The sequence goes on from OX596258.1 coordinate 7,037,678, forward strand.
CGTTACGTTTACTCACACACACGCGTTTGGCGATGCGTCGCCGAAGTATGTAGAAGATTCCCGAAGCTCTTTTCTCGCTTTCACATATGATGTGGGAAAAGGAGAGGAATCGGGAAGTAGAGGCTCGTCATTGAAACTCAATATGAGTAGGTTTCTACTATAAATATTATTATAGGTATTTTGGCCTAAACATCCTCCGCCGCCTTGAGAATACGTAGTGTTCTCAAAAGAAAGAAAAAATAATTAATTATAAGAACTAATTACAGATTATAATAATTACTAAAGTACTGAATATAAGATGCGGTATGATTAATTTTTATTGTGAGGGTAATGGACATAACTTGACAATGGGTCTTTTGAATGATCCATTTGAAGTTTTTACTAAAGCGACGCGGATATTTCCATCCTTGCCAGGATAAACTTGTGATATTATGCCCAACGGCCAACGTAAAGGGGGAATATCATCTTGATGTATAAGAACCACAGTACCAATCTTAATGTTATCTTTATCAATGAGCCATTTCTGTCTAACTTGAAGATTATGTAAATATTCTATACGCCATCTTTTCCAATAGCTACACACCATCTGATCTAATAATTGTAATCAGCCATTTTTGGGCTGAGAAATGAAGGGGAATTTTTAAAACAAAAGTTACATGAATGTACTCTGTGTCTAATGACACTTCTAGCGGACAGTATCCAATATTTCTGGCGCAACAGTGAGCTCAGAAGATTGGCACCAGTATGGCAATGAGCACGGTGAAAATAGTCTATAATAAGATGAGTAACGTGGTCATGTTTAGGTAAAAGAGCGGGATGCTGAGCTTCATACGGAAGATTTGCATTTGAAAGTCTACCTCCAATTCTAATAATTTTATCTTGATCTATAAAGAGGTCAAGTTTTTTAAGAGGGGAAGATAATTTAACTTTTTGAATATTATTAAATAAATTTTGAAAATGAACTTGTTGTACAGAGCGTATTAAATATACTTCAGCTTTATTTAGCTCAGAAGCTGTGATGCGGCTGTGACCTTGATCACGAGAAATTATGCGAGAAAATCTAAGTATGTATACTATTATGCGTAATATTTTATTCCATGATGAGTATTTCAGAGCAAGCTCGTAAATTAAATTAGGCTCAACAGAAGCGGACGCGGTACAAGTAACAAGCGTTTTACTATTAAATTCAGGTAGGTCCTCACAGCATTCGGGACTAAATGGAGTGATAGGCCATTCTGAAACTGGATCTTTTAACCATTTCGGGCCGTGCCACCATAAGTGATGTGACACTAGCTGCTCAGGTAAAATACCTCTAGAGAGACAGTCGCTAGGATTTTCTATACCACTAACGTGGTAGAAATGTTTTGGGTCAAGATTTTCTTGACATTTAGCAATGCGGTTACTAACGAAAACATTCCATCTATGTGGAGATGAATGTATCCATGACAGAGTAATTTTAGAATCGGAGAATGCGAATATATTATCAATAGCGGTTCGAGCACTATAAGTCTCATTATAACTAGCGCGTAGCTTGGTACGCTCCAAAGCAAGTAAACGGCGGTGAGCAACGGAACGGGAATCACCTAACACGTCAGGATCTTCACGAAAAGGTAATGCGGTGCAATATCTGCCTGCGGAGTCCCGTGAGAAGTTACGAGAGAACAGCTGTTCACACTCCTTTTCGGCCGAGCTCATAAATTTTTGCGCGGGAATTTCTTCGAGCTCCCAAAACTTAAGTAGGGAATCATCTAAAGAAATAGTAAGGTCATTGGGACCAGAAATGAAAAAAGTCGCGGTATTAAAATAAGTGGATGCATTTTTATTAATATTAGAGTTAGCGGGAACGTCGCCCATAAGAATATAACCGAACACGGTTTCAAGGGCAGAAGGAGCGGGAGGTGCAATAATTTTTTGACCTAACAATAAAAATGGGAACAATTGTGCCCCGAGAACTACTTCGACCTCTCCGGGGATGTGCCACAGAGGGTCAGCGAGCGGTAAGTTACCTAAATGTTGCACTATAGAAGTCTCAACATATTCAGTCGGTAACCTGTCAGTAATGCAATCAACGACAAGAGCGGTAATATTATAAAAATATTTTTTATTTTTCGCGGTTATTTTAAGTTGAACGTAGCCGTGAATAGGACGCGAAGTGGATCCTACACCCTTTATAAAAGAATTGCTAAGCGGTATTATATTTAAATTTAGTTGTTTACAACAGGCAGTTGTAATTATGTTGTTTTGAGACGCGTTATCTATTAAACATCTAACTGAAATATATTTATTGTCCTTATTAGACGCATAAACTTGAGCGGTTGATAAAAGTACAGTAGTATGGGAAGGATTTAATTTATTAAAAGAATCGCGTTCGTTATCATTATTCTTATCAACTCGCGCTCAGGTGCATAGCGACACCGGTTGAGGAGCGTCCGTAGCGTTAGAAGGAGACGCGGTCAGATGCGCGGGCGAGGCTGCGCACGGGAGCGGTCGCGGCGCGGCGCGGGCGGCGGCGGACGTCTGCGCGCAAAGCTGCGCGTCCTGCGCGTGTGGAGACGGCGCGATGCGGTTATCGCACTTATCAAGACGCGCCGAGTGAGAGGGACGCGAGTCGGAAACTATTTGTTGCGATTGTGAATTACTATCCAAATGCAAAAGAGAATGATGGTGTTTATTACAAGTTTTACAACTATACGACGACTTACACTGAGAAGCAGTATGCGTAAGGCTGAGGCAGTTTACACAGCCTCTTTTAGATTTAACAAAATCTAAACGATCTTTAGTATTAAGTGCTTTAAAAGAGGAACAATTAAAAATCTGATAGTGATCAGATTTATTACAAAATAAGCAAGTGCTTTTATTATTATTATCGCGTGCAAGGAAAGCATGGTGGACTGTATTTGAATTACGCGGTTGAGAACGAGAAGCGGGCGGATTATTAAGGTTGCTACCGACTGGGGCGGTTTGCGCGGAGCCAGCAATTGGCGTAGAAGTGCGGTCTAATATTTTTACTTGCGATTTAATAAAATCAACAAAATCCTTATAAGAAGGAATTTCTTTATTCCTCATAAACATTTCAAAGGAATTAGCGGTTGCGGGATCTAACTTCTTTAAAGCTAAAGAAAGTAAGATAAAATCTTTCATATCTTCAATACCTAACTGTTCCAAAGCAGATACAGAAGCGTGGAAAGTTTCAATGAACGTATTTAAAGACGCGGAATTATTTAATGCGGGTTTAATATTGAATAAATTAGACATGTAGTGTGAGCCTAATGCTCTTTTATCTTGATATTTTTGAACTAAGCTGTCCCAAATAGAATTATAATTATCACCGGACGGTATAATACCTGCCGTGATTTTTAAAGCATTTCCTGTTAATTTACCTACAAGATATTGTACTCTTTGAGAATTCGAAAGATCAGGATTTGAATGTATATTAGATTTAAAAGATTCAAAGAAGACGGGCCAATTTTCTATTTTTCCATCAAATGACGGAATTTGAATTGGTGGTAGTTTGATACGACCTTTATATTGGGACGGAATAGTATTCTGCGCGGACACATTCGACGTAATATTTGTCTTACTGACGATAAGAGAACGAACCCTTTCTATTCGGGTGTACACTGTATCAAATGAAATCATTTTTTTATAATCAATCTTATATTCTGGATCAAGTTGCATATTTAACGCGTTAATTGTATCTAAATTGGCACTAAATTCATGACGAATTGTACTAATAATTTCAGTGTCCGCCATGAATGTCTCTGAGGAACGAAGGTCTGCACTCGCGGACGTGGAAATATTCTTAGAAGAATCATATAAGAACGATAATTGTTCAAAAATAGCTTCATTTTTAGCTTCCAATATTTTAATTTTAGTTTCAATAGCTTCCATTGTGAAAGATTGCGTAATAATAAATTGCAAAATTACCTAATTAAAGTAAAATGACGTAGGTAAGTAGGTAGATATATCCAACAGTTTAGGCACCTACCTATATAGGTATGAAAGTTTATTTCAAGTCGACAGACAAGGCTCATAGAATGCAATTATATGCGTAGTAATAGTACAAATAGTAAGTACGTATTGCGGTTATTAGTACACCATATGATTTCGTATAATAAGATACGAATCGGTACCTATAAAATCTAAGTCCTAAAAATATGGAGGAGCGGCGGCGGTATTGAATACCTAACTACTTTTTATCACGATTGGCGTGGTAAAAATGGCGGGAGTACGAAATATCGTATTTATATAGTCTAAAACCTATTTATGAGGTATAAGACTTGCGTATTATGAGGTATATACCTATTTAGAGGCATAAAACCTATAGAAAGCGGGAAATTATACGTGATTTGATATGAAATTAAATTACTGTAATGGCTGACTCAAAATGAATCCGCTCGAAGGCGTACCAGAAAAAATGGTGGGTTTTTGCGTTAAAATATCAATATGGAAAACGAGGAGCCTCCCAGGATAAAGGTAAGGACTTACCAGGAACTCCTATGGCAATCCAATGATTATGAGCACTATTATTTCACAAATCACAAAGTTCACATGCGTTTCGATCTGTAGCGTATTTCGTACTGAATCTTGCGGGGTTGCGAGACGCGCGCGTTACGTTTACTCACACACACGCGTTTGGCGATGCGTCGCCGAAGTATGTAGAAGATTCCCGAAGCTCTTTTCTCGCTTTCACATATGATGTGGGAAAAGGAGAGGAATCGGGAAGTAGAGGCTCGTCATTGAAACTCAATATGAGTAGGTTTCTACTATAAATATTATTATAGGTATTTTGGCCTAAACAGTCATATTTATGATTCAACCAATCTCTTAAATGCATATTAAAGTGGATAGATAATGTTTCCACGTTTTCGAAGATGAATACCTAGATATTGAAGTCATTTATCCAGCTGTTTCATACAATATATGATTGGGTAACCACATAGTAAAGTTTGTTTGAACCACAGTTGGTGTTTATATGTAAATAAATAAATAATCATGAACTACGGATAAGTAATACTCAAATATATAATACAATGAGAACAGCAAAAAAAGAACACGTGATTATTCAAATGAAAACATTAAATTATTGAACCTTTACCTGCTTAATAAGGAGGGGAAATTGAGTTTTCAATTGGAATTATATTTACCGGTTTGGCCTAAAAACATAGAGACCCTCATCTAATCCTAATTTGTGTGAGGATTTGAATGGAGCACTCATTCATTTGAGTTGAGTTGAGAGCCATCGAGACGACTGGACTCCTCCCGAAAGCTCTCACGCGGTGGTGTAGGTATATACGAGGAATTAGTCTTTGGTTGGTGTGAAGATCTTTAATCTTTATTTAAATAATCATTTTATTCTATCGCATAACAGGCGATTTGCCTTAAAAATCGTTAGATAATGCCATCTTATTAAATCAGTTTCCCAACTGGAGAAATCGGCAGATGATTTTAAGTGTTACTTACGTAACATTATGAGCGTCGTTTGCGGGGCCATTGTCTTAACTTCGCTCCAGTTTAGGGGAAATGAAACTTTTCGCTCAATGAGGTTTTCTTTTTGTTATTGTTGTGAATAATTTGCTAGACGTTGTTGGCATGTCGGTGAGGTGTAGATTACCGTGCGAGGTGCGTCGTAAACGCGCCTTTGGGAAATTTCCGACGTTTCCAGGCAATCCCGCCCGCAACGCTAGTAGTGTCGAGAGCACTTTACTTACTTAACGCTGAGTAAGCGGCCTTCTCTCATCGGCATATTCGACTATTTGAGCTTAGTTGGCAGGATCGCTTTATTTTTTCACTTTTGCAAGCAAGTTGGAAGAACTTTACTTCAGAATACGTAAGTAAGGTATTGTGGTAATGGATTGAATCCTGAATCAAGTTTAAGAACTTCAATTTCATTATTAAGTGAAGAGGATTTTCATCTTTTTACTATAATTCCATAAATTGATAAATAGGTAGGCACTCAATTTTTTTATTCTGTCTATTTTATGATTTAAAATATTTTCTGAAATTTTAACGCTGAATTGGCTGAATGTGGTAAGCACACAAAGCATAGAAGGCTTTCAAATATATGTAGATGCTGTAGATCCCATATCCTATATAACAAATATTACTTCATAACTGTGGGAGTATGTTTATTATAACTCGGATCGCTTAATAAAATTTGGCATAAAATGACATTAGGTCAGGAGCACCTAAGAGTAAATAAATACTGCGCGTTTTACTTTCATCCCATGACCGCGGGTGAAACCGCGAAACGGAAGCTGGTATTCATATTTTTTTTTAAATAATATATTACAGTTACATAAAAATAGTGTAAAGTGTCTTTAGTTATCACTTCCACCAGTAATATAAAACCATAAAACCTTAACATAATAGTTACATTCGTATCGTAGCATGGAATGCTGTAAATCAATTCGGATTCATAAAAATATCGGTTCGAGATTTAGTAGATATCGTGGTTCGACCCACACCGTGGGAAATATGAAAATTGGAAATACGCGCGCCCGATACCGCGTCATATAAATTTCAACCCTATTTGTAAGCGAACCTCAATATCCTAAAGTACATAGGTACTTGTATTTCCAACCACACCGCATTTACAGATTCTGATTGAAATAACAAGAAAGTCGAACAATTCTTATATATTTTACAAGCTTTTATTTAACTTGCAATGTATGTATGTTTGTTCGGGTGGATTCTTGCAAGTCGAATTGGCTTATTCCCGTTTGTCTACGTTCCCGTTTGTCAACGGTACATATACATTGGTTATGTTTGTATATATTACCTACCTTCGCACACGTTAAAGTACGGTTAGAGTAAAAAGTTGTGTGCCGAATTTATTTAATATTATTTTTAGTTTGTATATTTTAAAACTACCATATTAATGACTTAGAACTACATAGAATACATGTAACCTATCTAGTTGACGATATATTTTTTAAACACAGGTAAAATATTCAACATAACATTCAATATGAACATGGTCTATGTGACATAAAGTTTTTTTGAAGCGAGTATCTTCTCTTTGCCGGCTATTTAATTGATGTTTTTTTAATTTCTATTATTCAGTAATTTTTTTGTGATACGTTTATTTTTAATTTTAGTAGTTTTATTGATGTATTATATTTGTTGATTTTGCAATGTTTCGTTAAAATAACTTCTATTTTATATTTTATTTACCTATTATTCCGTTGCTTTTTTGTGTTATATAGTTGAATTATATACCTACGTTATATTTAGTGTGCCAAATTATTTAATTGCACTTGTTGATTTTACTTTGTTAAGTTGTAATTTTTAATTTTCGAATTTATTGTTTTTTTACTTTTTTATTTTTATTTTTGTATAGTCACAATTAGATAAAAACATTACGAATAAATAAACAACGTTTACCCATTGTATATTATAGTAACCAATGTTTTTGATTTTGCTTTGCATAGGTTAATTAATAACTAGTCATAATATATTATATTTTTACACAATACATAAAAACTACACTATAAAAATCTTAAATATGTACTTATTTAATTTCAAACCAATATTTACATTCCTTTAAAATTAGACTTAACATACTGACTGTACTTGGTGCATGTGATACACCGCTATAGGTAAGTATATGTACCGTTGACAAACGGGAACGTAGACAAACGGGAATAAGCCGTCGAATTTCACCCACTTCCAGTGGTTGGATTGACTTGATATTTGGTGTACATTAGTATATTGGATGACAATGCAAGTACAGTCAACAAAAAGTACAGTCCCCAAAAAAAGCTTGTATTAAAAATGATTTTTTTAACAAAAACATATTTTTTTTTCATCATTGATATGTTTATTTTATAATCTAAAGGCACCCTTTATCAATATTAATAGATTCAACACACGTTTACTTACGTCTACTTAAAACAATTTTTTCTTCGGTCCAGGCATAGCCAAAATTTTCGTTGTAATAAATACGTAATTAAAGTCTTGTATCTGATTTAAATACTTACATATAAGAAATAAATAACCAGTATTGCATAATCAAATGGAGTAAGCTAGCACGCGCGCTAGTTTGATAGTTATGTCAGTACGTGGGTCTTCGATTTGTATCTAAACAAATCATTTCCATTTGCTGATTGAGATAGTATTTAGGTATCAGTATAATCTATGTTAGTTGTAGGTTGCTGAGAGCACACTTTTTTAGTATTTCGGCGTTGCAAATATCAAATCATACAAACAGTCTTTTAAATTACTATTAGTATCTAATAAGAAGCAATATTTTTATTGATATGTATGTTAATTAATTATCAATTAATGCAAAAACAAAATTCTGTTGAATAAATTAGCAATTTCTATTTTGGATTGGATTGGATTTAAAATAAAAGATTAGGTGGTAGCTTCGGAAGGTCTCGTTGTGGGTATAGTGACCCAGTTCAAGCAGAGGGATCACGGGCGGCGCAGCGGCGGCGCGGCGGGTTGAATGTTTTGCCCATCAGAGTTTAATGCGTTTTCACCCGGCCCGTCCCATTCGTCCCAAAGAAAGCCAACTAATTACAATCTATTTTCTCTTTTGGAAAATAAACCAATGTTTTGTGTAGTCCGATTAAAAAAATATTTTGTGTAATTGTTTTCCTGTTCTGTTTTTATTGTGAAACTAAAAATATGTTTTGTGTGTTTATGGCACTAGATCATTCTCGGATTCCTACGCAGTTTAAATTTCATAAAACATCTCCAAGACACAGAATTTTGAATGTCACAAATATCATTCAGATGCATGTCCAATCTTACGAGTTCAGATTCTACGGTTACACATAATGGGATAAAATAAATAACGGATAGTAAGTAACTTACAAACAGAGGTTCTGAAATATTTCTGCCTACCTGGGAGCTTACGAAAAAAGGTACGCCACGAACCGCGTCACTTAGTATTCCTAAGTCGTACCAACGCAGTCTTCGTGAGTTTAGGACAGATTGTCGTTGGGACTATGTGCTTACAGCTTGCGCAGGATTACCATCTTTATATCTTTAAGTAGTATCTTATATCTTAGTTTAACAGTTTGCATGCCCATTCTAATTTATTCACTCAACATTTTTATCATAATAGATAAATAATTGTAAATATATTTTGAATAAACTAGCTCGCAAAGTGCCATTTATTGCACCGTTTTTAGTATCATAATGCAGCACTAGTGTTTTTTTTTCTTTACATTACCGCGCAGTTTTATGACTGCAAGTGATATTATGTGTGTAGACGAAGCATTCATAATTTAAACGGGTAAAAGAGTTTTAAAAAACATCGCTGTCAAAAATAAATTCTTGCGTGCCATATTTGTTCACGTTCTCATTTTTGAAGAGTCACTAATTACATCTCTACAGACTATTGCGAAACTGAAACGCAAGTGATTTCACGGGATGAAAGTTTGGATTTCTACTAATTTGGAATTATTATTTGTAAGTCGTAAGGAAAGTCCGAGAGGTACTTAGAGCATTGCGTTATTGAACTCAAAGAGCTGCTCGACTGGGGAAGTACCTCCACTTTACAGAATACCGCAGCCGAATAACCCATAATACCACATAATAAATGAAATATTGTGTCCCTGTGCGTGAGTAAGGTCGACAGAGCTCATTGGAGAGGGGCCAGTAACAGGGAGTGATGCTTACGTCTTTAATCTGTGGTGATGCTACGAGTGTTGCAAGATTCCATAGGGCTCTAGTAACACCTTACCTCCAGGCGACCGTATGCTTGTTTACCGACTTTAAAAAATAATAAGAATATTATATTATTCCAAACCGCCTTGCTAATCCAGTATTATCTCTATCCAAGCAGCGTGGTGAGTGAACATTCTTGAGTACCTACATGCAAAGAAGCGAAATATAATAAACGGAATGGAAATTGGCATAGTGCGATGGGTGCCAACCACCAACCGATACTTACTTTTATAACAGACTACTGCTTAATAAAACTTAAGGCAGTATAGTTTGACAACTACGAGGTTATACGCTACGTTACCCATTGATATTGAGGCATGAATTATTAATTCATTTTTCTGATCCCTAAGGGGCAAATTTCAGGCCGATTTAGATGTTATGTTGGAATAAAGAAACAAAATGCACTTTTTCTGCTCACTTTTTGCGCTCAGACGTTTATCAAAAATGCCAATGAAGCTGGTAATGGTCATCACGGGCTAAACTCTGGAACTACCAATCAGATTCGAAAAATTCTTTCAACAATAGGAAGCGACAATATTCCCGAGTAACTGCAGATACGGTCTATTATACATTACTAGCTGTTCCCCGAGGTTTCACCGACGTTTCCGGGATAAAAAGTAGCCTTTAATACTCGGGAATATTGTCGCTTCCTATTGTTGAAAGAATTTTTCGAATCTGATTGGTAGTTCCAGAGTTTAGCCCGTTTAAACAAACAAAAAAACAAAACCCTTCCGCTTTATTATATTAGTATAGATAGATAGATAGATTTATCAAAAGCAGTTTGCTAATAAAATTTGATTACCTATCTTAATTTTTTTGCCAACCTTATTTGAATGCTCGCAACATACAAAAACACATAAATCACTATTGTGAACTCACGGTTTGACCCTCCTGTGCATAAAACCATTTGACACACCTCCACAGCCATTGATGGGACGATTCGGCCATAGATGCAATATGATTCAATTTTAAAGTATTTTCGCAGTCAGTATCGTATTCTGTAAAGAAGCTTTACAAACACTCCACACGTCCATTGTTTGAAGGAATCAAATAAAGCAGATAGAAAATTGTCAGCCGGTTTGCTGTCAGAATAAGAATACATTTTTTTATTTTATAGTGGAAGCATAGAGTGGAAGGGCATAGTAGGCAAATACTCGATCGTTTATTATCTTAAGGATACGTGTAATTCGCATATGCCGTGATTGCTCAGTAGTCTGTTTAGTACCAATGTTGGTCATTAGCCTTTTTCATATATTTTTTTTGCGTGGGGAAATCCTCATGGGATACCCGACCGCCTCGTGGTAGCGGCCAAGTTATGTCGGACTTGTACCGACTAAAACCCCAAGGTGGTCGCCATCTGCGCTATAGAGAGGGGGGCGGGCTCTCGTGTTGAACGCGTATCTGCTCACCCCTCCAAGTGCGGCGCTTTGATAGCTCGTCCCGGGGGAAGTCTGACACCTCCCCCCCAGCACCCTCGCTGTGCTATCGCACGATGAGTCGTGACCACGTCGACCCATCGTCCTCCTTGGGGTCGCTTCTGGGCGCACAGAGCCCCCACTCTGATTGCCCACGACCCCAAAATTTATTATTACTTTTCCTTCTTACTGTTTTTTGTGTATGTCATATGTAACAGTGTATGTAATTGTGTTGTGTTTCCTCAAAATAAATGTTTTTTCTTTCTTTCTTTCTTTCAAAGGCCCCGTTTAGTCGCCTTTTACGACAGGCAGGGGAACACCGTAGCTGTTATTCTAAGCCCGAGCTACAGGGCAGGGGGGCCGCGACGAGGCACGTTTGTGCCTCGGCGGCTTCGCCTCCGGGTGGGATCGGTCCTCTCCCGATCCCGCTCAGCAGCCTCCTTCTGGACCCTTACGGTCTCACAGAAGGACTGCTCTCCACGCTGTATGCCCGCTCAGCATCGCCGACACGACTGCTGGCAGGTAGAGATTCCGTCCAATTTCTTGGACCAGGATCCGCCGCTCCGGTTCCCACGCAGGGCACACCGCAAGCGTGTGCAATGCGGAATCCTGGTCGCTCCCACTGCAGTGGAAGCAGGCCGCCGTCACCTCACGTCCGATCCTATACAGATAATCACCGAAGCACCCATGCCCGGTGATTATCTGTGTAAGTCTGTAGGTGAGTCATCCACCTTGTCGCTGCATCCAGGCCTCGAAGACCGGCAGGACTGCTTCGACAACGCGTTTGCGCGCAAACCGCTCCTCGCGAAGTCTTGCGCGCCACGTAGTGAATGCGATAATTCGCTCCTGCCTTTGATCGCCTCTTCTGGGTCGCCTCCACCGCTCTGACGGACGATGCGAATCCGGTCATAGACCCTCGCATCCATGTCCACCATGTTGTTGGACTCACCAAATGCAAAAATCTTGTAGACTTGAAGGGAAATTCAAAAGAAATTTCAGGCTTTCAAGAACTATACCGGGTCTATTTTTAGATTTTGATAAAAATAATCTGAGCGCGAATGGACCCAATACATTAACCAGGGTATGTAGACCGAATTAATGCATTATGAGCTCACGTATATGGATTATGGAAATTCTTATCTATGCTGATCATGGATGTTACTATCTTCTCGTAGAGGTTCACGCTCCTGCAATAGAGACGTACCTATATGATGAAATGTTGATTATGATGATTGTAAGAATATAGGCTTTGTATCGCACATCCTTCTAACCATGGTGACATTAAGGTCAAGCACATATATGTATGTATATGTAGTTACCTAGGTTTTAGTGCCGTTTGGAAAAATATCAACCAAATATATAAAGTAATGGTCTTAATCTTCGCTGAAATGGTTATTATGGTACTATATTCAGCTTATTGAGCGCGTGGTTTGGTTAGTTAGGTTGAAAACTAGCAATATACTGAATTCGGTTATAAGACTTACTATGAAATCAAAACACATTTATTTAAAAATATTCGTTTATTTCGCTACATCGGATAAGGATAACGAAATTGCTATATGAGTATAAATGCTGGCAAAGAGATTATTTTGCTCGTGCTTGAATTCACATGCTGATGGTACACAAGCAGGCTCCGGGCCGCAACACTCCGCTCTACGTTGCCAGGGCACACGTCCCACGTTATGAAATGGGAATTAAATTGTCTGTGAAGAATACAACAGGATTACCATTTATTCCCGCCAAGTGCATAACTGTCCCAAAAGATTAACGCTTTGTTCACTGCGCCGCCGCTACAGCGTTCTCGTATTTTGTTTGCAATTCGGGTAGCGATGGATGCGAACCACTTTTCCAAATACGACGAGAACGTAGACGTTTGCTATCACGTAATCCCGTGGTATTCAGTGCACTGCAGCCGACTGGAGCTTGGCATGGCCTAGGCTTGTGTATCGTAAACACTCGTCGGATTACGACATGCAAAATCGGCTCTCAGGATTATATAAAAATATTAAAATATGTATTCACTTAAATTAATTTTCCTTAGTCAAAAAAATTAAAATGATTGAACTCGTGATGAAAATATGATGGTTTTGTGAGGGGCTCCAAATTTTTGCCATTATTATTGACAAATGGATACGTAGCGGGGTCATACATAAATTGATTATTATTATTTGTATAATAATTTAAAGTCTGTTGATTTTTTTGTAGATATTGGTCAAAATTATTATTTTGATGATTTATGATCGGTTTCTTTGGCTGTATGTACCATTTGTATATATTATTATCTAGCCGTTTACCTGGTATTTGATAACTTTTTAACACGTCAATAACTCTTCTTTTAGATATAACATTTGGTTTTAATACATTTGAATCTATTTTGGTACTACCATTTCTAATATTGACTTGTGGCTTCTGTTTATCCTTCATAACAATACCTTTCAGTTTAGGATGTAAAACATTTAACTTTAAATATTCAGCTGGAGTTTTTTTGACATCGTTATTCATTTCTGGGTCAGGTATATATTTTTCTTGCAAGAATCTTCCTTCATTATATATTTCAGCTTCGTAAATTTTTGGTAATAAATTAACATTTAAACTCACATTTGTTCTTTCACTCTTGCTGTCATAAATGTCGCTTTTAATTTCAGATGTTGTCTCGTCTATAGTATTTATAATACTTTCAAGTTCATGTAAGCTCAAAGTAGGTTTTGTAGTTGCAAAGATTTGTGCTTTATTTTCGAGATTAAAAAGATTTTCATTGCTCTTTTGTAAGTATTGGTATTTATTTGATTGATGGTATTTTAGAGGTGACCTAACAGATCTCTCCCAATAGGATCGGGGAGCGTAACTGTTTTCAAGGAACACAGGTTGAATAGGAAATTTCTTAACGTGTTCTATTTCTATATTGACTTGTTGATCACTTTTTGAGTCTATCTTTCGAATCAATGAGGCTATTTGTCGACCTAGATTAGTGTAATACATATCTTCTGGACCTGCGTGCTTAGGTAAGAGTCTCCGTCCGTCAACGCTGGGATGTGATTGATTAGGCAAAGGTGTCGCATTATCATATCGTCTGCGTTGAGGTTCCAGAAGACCTGACCAGGAAGTTCTTTCACTCAAATTATATTGTGTTTCAGGCTTCATGTTGGTATTATTAAGGTCAACCCTATGAATTAGTTCCGATAAATACTTAAAACCGACATCTTCAGTATTTTGAGCTTCTTTTGGTATAATATGTTGAAACTTTGATTCATCTGTCAAAGTATTTGGTTTTAGGAAAGGAAACGCTTCGCCAGGGACATTGTAATCAAGTAATGGCGTATCTCCTTCATGCATTTCTTCCATTAAATCATTCACTTTTTGTTTCTTATTTCTATGTTTCATTGTTTGTCCAAATTTTCGTAACTGTAAATAAAAAAACAATAAAACAGTAGTTTACCTTTAAGATTGGTTTTATGTAAAATAAAGATAATATAGCTTTAAAACTTACAAATGTATTGCGTGCTTCGTTTAATTCATCATTCATATTTGGTTCAGGTTGGTACATTCTAGAACAATTATTTAAATTAATATTGTATCTGAATGAAAGACCTCGTACTAAAATTGGTATATGCTCATGAAAGAAAAATAATTACATGAAATATTATTTTGCCTCACCCATTTTCCCAAGGAGATTTATGTCCATGCATTTTTCTTCCTCTTTTTCTAGCTGAAGGGAGAACTGTAGATGTTTTAACATCATGATCATCAGCACTAGTTTCCGTTACGGTTGTAGTTTTGGTAGTTGATGTCACAACCGTTGTTGTTTCTTCGGTGACGCACTTGACTGTAAATTAAGGTAAAAGTCTTATTTTGAAGTATTTCCAAGGATTTAGTGTAAAAAGCTTTTATTATGCAAATTTTTGAAGTTGATTACCTGGATATATTGGTCCCATCGGAGGCACGGGCACCATTGGATACATGGGTAATGGTGGTGGAGGTAATCCTATTGGTGGATAAAACGGTGTACCCATGTTGGGTAAGAAAATGAATGACGGTAGAGGTGGTTTCTTTGCTTTGTTGTAAAATAAAAATTTCTTGTGTCCTTTTTTACACCCATCACTCTCAAACGACGATGAACTATCTCCTTCACTGGAATCAGAACTAAAGCTAGAGCCTGAATCGGAAGAACTGACGTCGTCTGAATGACTCGCAGAAGAGTCGAACAAACTGTCATCCTCGGTTATTCGAAGAAGTTTGCTTCGCATGGCACCTTTCTTATTTTTCTTTTTCCTTGAAGATTTCTTCCGGGATTTGCGTGTTTTGCGTTTTGATTTTTTATTCAATACACTTTTAGCACTCCTCCGAGTTATAAGGTCACCTCTGTCCGTTTTATTGATCACTTCATTTTCTATTGTTTTGAAAAATTGATTATAGAGCCAGTCACCTAACTCGTCAGCATCTTTGGTTATTTCTTCGACCTTTTTGTTTATGGGGTTGGCAGTCGTAGTAGGGGGAGTGGGTTTTACTTCTACACTTCGTGTAAAATGAGGAAATTTGACATGCGTTGCCTCTGATAAGTAATTACGTCTGTATGGTTTGGTTAATTTTATACTGCAAGCAAAAAGTCAGATCAATAGAAACGGAAAATAAATAGAATTTGAAAATAAATGTTAATAATCAAGAATATATTTTGTTAACTGGCCACTTACTTGGGTTCGCAAATTTTAGATTCTGTATCGAAGTAGTACCCGGGGTGACAATGGCAGCCGACGATACAACCTGGTATCCCATCAACACAATATTCAAATCTGCCATGAGATCCGCATTCTGAAATATAATTGCTTTCTTTAACTTTTGTAAAAAAACCTACATTGCTTAGTTTATAAAAGAAAAACCTACCATATTGCGCTTCCTGGAATGCAAATGTCGGGTATAGAACTAACCCAGTACATAGAATCCATTTAATCATTTGCATTTTATTGTTTATAGCTATCATTAGATTTAGAAACTGTTTTTAAAGACTCACTAACACATCCATAAATTAATAGTATTCATTTTTTATATACATATAAAAGTTTTTTACTCGAATTTAATAAAAATTAATTTAGTTAATAATATAACATTGATACATTTGTACGCTTCACTGCATAGTATGAAAAGTAAAATTTTGTGCAAATTGTGGAACAATGGTTTCATTCTTTGATGGCTTATTGCAAACGACAACTTACAATAGAGGCATTGAAATGATAATAGCTTGGTGGATGTGATTGTTCCATTTTGAATGTAGTACGTCGATTTATCACTGCGTTTTGTACATGAGTATGAATAGATTCGAGCGAGGCTTAGTGACAACAAGTATGATTTTCTCGTAGCAAAGATATTAGGTACCTACAGGGCGTCACACCGCTATGCCACGGGTAGGAAAATATTGTAAAATAGGAAATTTTGCTGAAAGAAAACTTCATTACTTTTTAAAAATAAACTACAACTACATTCATAATTTTTTTCCAATTACCAATCTCATCATTTCAATTTCACGGTCTTCTTTTGTTTAAAGCTAATGGATCCATAAATCCTACGGACCCTTTCGATAGCTATCATAAAAATACAATGTTTTCATTTTTAATTTCGAGGGTTTCATTCCTGTCTTAGGCAGGTGATATACGACTGTCACAATTAGGTAAGTGATAACCGGGACCAACGGCTTTATGTAGTTTCCGAAGCACGGAAAACGTTCGAGTTGAAATACCACTACGCGGTCACCCATCCAGATATGGCCCTCACCGGTGAGCTTAACTTTGCCGATCGATTAAGAACGGCTATTCATGCTACACCACGAGCGCCTCATCTTATCTTGTCATTATATTTATGGCTGCTGCTGTCTCGTAAATATAAAAAACAACCGGGATCTTGAGATCCTACTGCTTTTCAAATATCAACGCTAGGATACTCGTGCTGAGTTTCTTGCCGGAGTCTTTTCAGTTCTAGTTGTATTTGGAACCGGTTTAGAGTCATTTTGTTAACGTTCATAAGTGCATTATCAGGGCCTAAATTGAATAAATAAAATAAAATAAAAATTGTATACGTATTTTTACGATTTTTACAAGCTTTTATGCATGTATGTTTGTTCGGGTGGAATCTTGCAAGTCGAATTTCACCTACTTCCAGTGATCGTATTGACTTGATATTTGGTATACATTAGTGCATTGGATGACAATGCAAGTACAGTCAACAAAAAGTACAGTCACTCAAAAAAAGCTTGTATTAAAAATGTTTTTTTTAACAAAGAACTTATTGATTAGTTACATTTTGTTAGATGAATATAAAATCTTAATTTTCATCTATTTGCCTTCTCTGAATTAATATGACTAATTGAATTGATTCTTACTTTGAAAAATATAATAGTGCTAATAGTTTCATAAAAAAAAGATTATTTGAAGAACAGTACTGTCTTCATTAGAATAAATAGTTTTGGCATGTGGGTGGCGTGCTTGTGCAGGGATATCTTGTTCCGTTATTGGCTCATTGAAGCTCAAGGCCATTGGCGTGATCCTAAGCCAAGTATACTTTCTCTACGCGTGGCATAGCCATGGGACATCTGACATCCACCCATTTTTAGGGTTACCAATTATCATCTTATTTGCATTATAATAATGCCTTCGCGCTCATACTCCAGCGACATTTTAATTGTGTTTAGATGTTTGGCTATTACGATTGGTCTGGGCTGCTTGCAAAAAGTATTGAAATAGTTTCCTGAGTATCATATATAAAAATCAACTCTCAGAATTTAAGAAAAGTACGTAATACACATAATATACCTTTCATGCCTGGTACCTGACAATTGGCCGACGGGACAAGTTAGCAGGTTAGCATCATAAGTATGTACTAATATTACTCAATTGTATACATTTTGTCCGTCTGAAAAAAGTAATGTCTGGCGGCACTGGGATCTCCAATATCAGCAATCTACGCTTTGTGACTTCAGATTATGAATCTTCAAAAAGTTGAAAAGGAAAGTAACTTGATAGGTGTAGGGATCATAAATTATACTCAAGAGTTAACTTGTGTTTACGAAACATACAAAGAATTCACGTTAGAAATAATTCTATATCTATTAAATAAAATCTTTTATTTTAAAAATCTTAAACTATCCTTTTATTACATATTTTAACATCTATGATATAAAATTACACGTTTTTGATCTATATTTCTTCACCAATGTCTGGTATTCCTTTAAGGCCTCTGTAATAACAATTAAGTATTTGAAATACGTCAATAATAGGCTATTGCAAGGGATATCTAAAGAGTCAAGAGCAGAGAGAGTCTTTGTCTTCTGTGTTTCTTGACTTAATATATTTAGAAGATCAGTATAATTTAGGTGAAAATAGCTCATGGTAGTCACGGGTTCGAATTTTGCAATGGGCTTGTATGAAGTAAAACATCGTGAGGAAACCATAGCACGGTGGTACTTTGTCAAGAATCTGTCGCCAATTACTTGACAGCGTATTCCAAAAACAGCTGCACTTGAGAGCCTTCTAGGTTTTGCAAGCTTACCATATTCGCACATAATCGCGATCATAGTGACATTTTGGTTAAAGACAGGCCTACATTGTAAAATAACATCATCACTTTACTACGTTGAATGAGAAAGCTGGTACTTACTTCGTACAATCGTCAGGCAGTACACATTTATGTGTCCGATCGTCGCGTACATACGGGTGAAGACATATGCACCCCGGCTCGCAGAAGGGGTAGCAGGGACGCAGCCGGTCCCGGGGGTTGTCGCACGTAACAGATGCACATCCAGCGAAACATGCTTCATATCTGTTTCAAACATTTTAACATACAATAGGTAGGTAATTTAGTGACTTGGAATACAAAGAATTGTTCATGAAAATACATTTGGAGTAATTTAAACTCAAATTACCTCTCATGTTGCCTTTCGCAGTTCATAGCGATTGCGAGCTTCTTATCCTGGTCTTTTTCCCTGGGAAAAGGAAATGTCATGTTGAATTTATTTCTTTACAATTAGGTAATTGCAATAATTTATAAAAATTTTGAATTAATTACGTAAACAATCCCGCAGAATGTCCCATTTCGGAGCTTTTTATAAGTGATTGCACATTTATCTTATCATCATCGTAGCGCCTACGGTAATTGGACGAGAGGTCCATCTCTCTCTGGCGGTCCCCACCTCCACCGATACCTTTTGGCTCAGAATCATCCACGTATCTCTGGTTATCAAAATCAGGTTTTATTCTATTATCCCAATCTTTATAGTCATCAATACGTTTCGTTAAGGCTTTCTTTCTCCAGTTTCGTCTATCATCTATGAACGAATGCCTTTTACTGCCATCATTCTCTTCATAATCATAATTGCCCTGTCTGGTAGCCAGAGCGACAAGGTTATCTGCAATATAATTTCGTTCGTATCATTTTGTTGTTCCAACACAATACTATCAAGTAAATTAAAACACTTACATAGTAGAAGTGCTACAATTAACAATGTCCGCATTTTATCAAGTATACGTATCAATCGCTGGAGTGGTATTCAAAATGGCAGCTGAAGCAACCATTCCGTTTCACTTTACGTACTGGCACCAACTAATCAGTGAAAACTCTACTATGAATCGGCAAAAAGAAGTTTAGCGGATGTGATTGCTTACATGTAAGCGGCAATAAAAATGTACAGCACAAACTATTATTTACTCTTTTTTTGAGTTTTTTGTTTTTTTTTTATTAGTTGACTGTTATTGTCATTTAATATTAATTATGTAGATTCTTTTTATATTTCCTAACGTAGTGAAAATTCTCATATTTTTAAAATTAATATGAGCCCATCTTGTACCTAATCAAAGTTTATAAATTAACGGGGTTATTAAAGTATACTTCCTATATTCGATAATATAGACATCTAATTCAAATATTTTAATTGTTTAAGTGTATATCTATGTGTATATTTAGGTATTATTATTTCATTTATATTACTATTACTGTCTTCTTTAAAGAATAGCGAGAATATTTTCATAATGTTAGGCATATTTTACTGTGTACGATGAGGGTACTATAAGGGGTAGGTATGAGATATCATAATATTATAGGGTAAATAAATGATGTACAGTTCGTGATTTAAATAGTTTTATTAAAATATCATCATATTAACTACTATATTAAAGAGTTATTTTTATTTCAACGCCTATTTTAAAAACGCCTATTTACATTCTTTTAACCGGCGTTCTGAATCCTTCGTTCTGCAGCAGCTTCCTCGGTTGCATAGCTTTGATAGGCGGCGGCGCTATCACAATATTGAAGTAGTTGCCCATCCTGGAAACTTCTGGAGGTCTCTTATCTCTCTGGTATTCCTTGTCTTCACCTTTATTGCTCGGTGGTAATTCATTTTCGTTGAAGTCCATAGTCATTTCTTCCCGCCTACTGTGGGCTGGCTGAGGTGCCGATCTGCCGCTGTATTTCGGTGGTAATGGTTTTTCAGTTCTTTTGCTTGGCACAGGGATGCCCATTTGAGTTCTGAAATAATCAATTTCATTGTTAATAGGAAGAATGGTATCACTGTACATTACTTTGATTTTTGTTACAGAAAAAAACGCCATGGCATTTGCATTTTATCTAACCTGAGAATAACCTCAATAAACTTTACTCGGTGAATAAATTTGGCGTCAAGTACTGTATTTTTGGAAATAAAATCGTATATTTTTTTTGAAGGTGTCTGGTGCGTTGCTAAAGCAAAATAAAGATACACAGATTGAAATGATACCCACGGTGAACAATCTTGCGGTAGAACACACTGGTGCGTGCGGTCATCTCTCACATAAGGGTCTTCACACACGCAGCCTGGCTCGCAGTAGGGGTAGCACGGACGTAGATGGTTGCGAGGGTTGTCACACGAAACTTCTGCGCAACCTCCGAAACATGGCTCGTAGACCTCGTTGGGCCAGAAGCAAGCTGAAAAAATGGTGACTAAGTGATAGCACTTTTTGATATAATTTGTAGTTTATCTATTTATAGGGATTCAAACTAATCAGTTCGTTTGGAAACTGAACGGACTGCAACTTGTTATATATAGGAAAATTGCTTTCCGCCCTGCGTTGTCTTCCTGAGCGACTGAATGTAAAAACCCTTTCGTAGTTACTCCCACGTTATCCTACTGTGTGCAAAAAATTACAAGTTACTGGATTCTGTGGTTTGGGCAGTACGTGGATCTGGCAGTCAGTCAGTTTCTAACTTTTTATATACAGCATGTCAGAAAGGGTATATGCATCCGAAAGGGGTGAAAAATACATCAGGTACAGTACTCTCTATAAAAAGTATCAGCTCAAAATAAATTACTCAAAAATTCATACAAAAGTTTTGCTTCAAAGTTTATTGAATTAAAATCATAACCAACGTGTCGCCGCTCAATGAGGGTCTATAATCTAATCACATCACTTAATATATTAATTATAAAATATTATTATAAACATTTTCTCTTTCGCGATCTGTGCGCCTAGTACCAAATAAGTCGTGTACTTTTATGGATATATTCTTTCCGTTATACGTTGAGGCTATAATAATTAAACAGCCATGAGCTATCCGTAAAGGAAACACCATAAAACTGTGGAAGGGTACTCTATTCGCCTCAAGTTGAAAATCTGTCATCTAAGACCTACCGGCGTGTGATTAGCATTTTCACACAATACGTCTAACCATTTGACTGTGGTAAATAAGAAGCCATAGTAAACAATCATTTTATTTTTCTTTATAGTAATATCTCATGAACATAAAAGTGAGCGGATATTCGATTAGATTTTCCACACCCTAACATCCCCGTTATCTATAGTCTCAACGTACATTATTGGGGTATCAAAGGACACTAAATCTAGTTGCGGACACTAGACTTTTCTTTTTGCACTCGTTTCCGCAGGACCATTATAGCTCCCCCGAGTGCTACTAGATAGCCCAGACTTACAATACTTCTAAACTTACCTCGGTTACTACAGATAAAATAGGAGTTAGTTCTTAAAGTGTTGAACTCTCCTTTAAAACTTTCACTAGATAACAATACAATTTACCTTTCATAATTTTTTCCTCATCTCTGCATATTCCATGCTGGACCCACGAGAAGACAATGACGAAACCGGAAAGCGATTTCACTGAAAGTCCCATTGCACACAACCAATCAATGCAACTGACTCTTTGCGACTATCGAAAAACGCTTCGAATTTCTTCTTTATTCCATAGTGAATTAAGTTTATAATAAAGTTAGTAAAGAGTTGAGAGTAATGAATTCTTGTAGGTACGGTATCGTCTGGTGCGGTGAGGATAAGGTCGTCAATGCAACGCGATAAGGGTACATGTTTGGTAAACACGGAGAGAGCCCGCTTAAGCCGTGTTTGATTGAATTATTGCTTGCGTTGTAATTTTGAAGGTGGCGCTAGGTCACGTTTCTCTGATACCGGGAATATTATGCTACAGTACCTCCTGTAACTAACTATATATATGTTCCCGACATGATTTTATATGGGTATTAAACTTGCCACTATAATACCGCATTCCATTATTTATAGTTGTTGGAAACTCGCTAAAATAGCGAATATAATGAAATATTGTCGTTCAGATTCCTATAAGTATTTGTTTTCGATGTAATAAAGGTTCTATTTACTAGCTGTCCTTACATAGAGAAATATGGTTTGGTTGATATCCCTAGTTTAATAGTAGAGCAGGATCTTTATAAGCAATAATCCAAACTTTCTAATAAAACAATTCAGTTGTAGGGAATATGTTACTTAATATAAATATACATATACTAGGTTATATAATATAAATTTTATTTTTACCTACTAACGCTTGTAAAAACTCTTTTTGTATACTTATCAGGGCCTCAACTGAATAAATGAGTTTGATTTTATTTATAAGATGTAATAAAATAATTATTCTGCCATCTGTTTGATTATTTGTTCCACCTAATTCCACCTCGTTATAATAATCACATTTATATTTGTTTTATGGCAAAATGATTACGAACAGGTGTGAAGTTATGCGATAGTTACACAAACGGGATATAAGTAAGTTACACTTGTTTTTCCTTTTATTTTTATTTGCGATATATGCTACGTATTGCATCAATAAATGTAACAAATGTAACACCTGTAAAGTGCAAAATGTATTTAGTGGATAAATAAACGGATCCAGGTATCTATTCTCCATTTTCCAGCTTTGTTTTTAATATTATCCCATATTTATTATTATCAGTATATATTAAACTATCACAGAAGATGAGTCCAATCGATGGTAACAAGTAGTTTTATGTAGTTGGAGGGAAATTGAGGCACATCACATAAACACTGTGGAACGAGAGGGTTCCACCGGCGAAATATAGCCTTCCCGATAAAATATGATTGCGTGCAATCTCTTTTATTACGTATGTACGTCGCTTTTCGGTGAGTTGCTTGCTGGGTGCAGACAGACTTGATTTGTTTGGGAAAAGTTAAATCTTTTACAGTACATTAAGAACTTCGGGGCTACCGCGAAGTTAATCCTAATGAACTTCATTACTATACTTCGTTTATATATACAGATTTTAAGAAGTGGTAAGCAGATGGAATATTACCAAGAGTCACTCACTGCGACACATTTATCTAAGTGGAAGGCAATCACCATTAATAAAAAGGAAGACCTTAATTACTGATCATTATTCAATGAATGCTCGATTGGAATGGCCTCGATAACAAACGTTTCTATGTCAACGAGAATATTCCCCAAGATAAATATTAAAGGATTCATTCCAGACACGTTCCATACAAATTACAAGTAAAATCATCTATTGGCCCTTAAATAAACGTATTCGATTGCCTAGCCCTTTTGGTATCAAAACAAATATAGGACACTTACCAAAATATTTTGAACTTTATTTATATTAAGCTTAAAGCTAAATCAGCATGGCAAGGATAACAAAACAAGGAATGATCACCAAGAGACGGCACTGTTCGGTCTCTGGGGCCTAAGAGGTCCAATATATTTGGGCGGGCGGTGACCTGGCAAGTCTTCAAGATTACTGTCAGCAAATAGGACAGTCCGACGTGCCCTGAAAAAGAGATGTTCAATAATGCGACCTAGTGCAACTTCGTTCATTTTCTCGAGGCGAGGGCGCGCTACCGAGCTGCTTTCATTTATTTTTGTTTATTTGCCACCAATAGCAACCGTTTGTAAGTTGACCTGATTCGACTCTAATTATGTTTTTTCACCTCCACAAACTAAAAGGAATACGTATTATAAAGGTATTTCTTAATGTATTCTTTATCATTTTCGTTTCAACTACTTTTCAAAAGCGTTTTATTACAAGAATGAGGAGTGTAACGACCTCATCAACAATCCAACCGTATGTATAATATATTAAGTGCACGCTGAACGTGCAAACTCTCCATAAAGGTGAAACAACGAGCCAGAGGAGTTTAGTTGTACCATAAACATAAACAAAGCGAACCAACACGTAGATGGTGGAAATAATGCAATCTTAGATACGTGCTGCTGCAATAGAGCGGTCGTGAAGCTCAAACACTCAAATATTAACATCATCTACGTGATTCCTCCGTAGATACCTCCACTAGCGATATAAGCTT
This sequence comes from Polyploca ridens, assembly GCA_951394255.1. Classification (NCBI taxonomy): domain Eukaryota; kingdom Metazoa; phylum Arthropoda; class Insecta; order Lepidoptera; family Drepanidae; genus Polyploca; species Polyploca ridens. The sequence continues at coordinate 7,062,366 of OX596258.1, forward strand.
GTATCTGGCATTTTAATTAAATACGATATTGCAATTGTGAGTTAAATTGGTCAGTTTTTAACAATTGATAAAATAAAGCCTGAAGAGTTTTAACAGAATTTGTGAATTGTTTATGTATAGTCAGATACTTTTATATGACTGCAGGGATATGGACTGGGATATTATTATACCACGATGTTTATGTATTAATTATTTATACTTGATCAGGCATCATGGTTATATTTATTGTTTATATAAAGTTTACCTCGTGCGTCATATTCCCTGCAGATACTTAAACTGCTCCAATAATTATTATTAGCTGGATTGATTTCCCATTCTCAACACATCGTACTCATCAAAATCTTACCGATCCTCAGATTAGGCTTAAACGTTTAGTAGCGGTTGCATAATTGGAGTATTCATAGGGATCCCGATTTAAAAAATTATATTTAGCCTATGTTACTCAGTATGGTTAGGTTAGGTCTCTCCTCAGTGTTTCTCTGGGTGAAAGAATTTTTAAAATTGGGCCAATAGTTATTAATTACAAACAAAAATACAAATCTACTACCTATTCAGGACTTTCACTTACCATGGTGAGGTTGCGGTCATGTAAAAACATCCTATACAAGAAATACATATATGTCGGTTCGTATATTGATCTAACTGAGAGGGTAATTGCTGTGGTTAAGGTTATTGGTTCAGGAAGCTGTAAACATGGAGGTTATAAAGTGTGCAATCAACACATCCGAAGAAAGACAATTACGACACTCGTTTGCAAAGTAACGAGCATTAAGGAAGAGTGTAGAAGCAATATCAGAGGCGCTGTGTAATTGAATGCCGCGGTTTGGCCCAATAACAATAGAACTCGGTAACGCTTGTCGCGTATAAATTAGGGAATTATATTAATCGCGGATAAGCGCGCCGGTATAAACGTGGAACTTTATGCCTCTCGTGAAATTTGTGCACGCTAGAGAACTGACAATATAGCATTGAGATTTATTTTACGGACTATAATTGTGATGTTCTGGATGTCATTTTGAATTCTTTCTATTGCAAGTTATATTTTATTATTTTCCTTTATTGTAGTAAAATATATAATATATATTTCTGTTTATAAAGAAGGTATGAAAAACGAACGATGAAATAAAATAACGTGCCTTGTATTTTTGTAGGCGGCTTATAATAAAAATCTGATCATATTTACGGTCGTTAATGTAGCAGGGTTTTTTTTTTTCTAATTTAATTTGCCACGACCGACGCCGACCGCAGCACAATCAATTTGCGAGGCGATTATACGAGGAAAATTAACGCAAGATAACACGGAATTAGCGACCCACCTGGGGAAGGATTAAGCGCTCCAGATAAGTGAATGTATTACTGCAATTAAGGAAAAGAACTGAAATTTAAGGGAAAACACTGAAGGTTGGTAATTGTCGGTGCAATCTAAACGATCCTCGTTCAAACTTCAAGGGTGCTACGAGGGAACATCTTATAACGTTTATCAGCGCTATGTTTCGGTGGCTTTTGTTTGTTATGAACCTCTCTAGTACCCAGCCTAGCATGTTTTAATGTTTCTTTGTCCTTGTTTGTTAAGTGTAAAGTAAAGTACCTACTGAACAATTCTTTGACAAACTTATCGTTTTCTTTGTAATTGAAACTTAAATAAGTTCTCGAAATAATTCTAGTTGTCAGTATATCACGTATAGGGTATACATTTTTTTATTCAAATATCAATTACAATTACCAGAATCACATAGCGTCATTCCACAGTCAATGACGTAACAAATACCAGTAATACTGGTAGCTTTTTCACTCGCCAAAAACAGCACTAGTTCTGCGACGCTTTCTGCTTTTGTTATCTTCTTCAAAGGTGTAATGACTTCCAAAACTTCAAACATTTTATCGGTTTCTTCAGCAGACATTCCACTTCTTTCAAATAATTCTGTTTTTACAGGACCAGGACAGACAGCATTGACTCTTACACCACTCGGAGCCAGTTCTAGCGCAATGCATTTTGTGAGCATATCGATGGCAGCTTTCGATATGCAGTAAGGCATCATTATTGGTAATGGTCTCGTTGATAGTATACTAGACATATTAACAATATTTCCTTTACTTTGTATTAAGTAGGGTATCACTTTACGAGTTAGTAGGTACGTACCCCGTACATTTGTAGCCATGATTCTATCGAAGACTGTAATGTCATCGTGAACCAGTGCCGTGGCAGATAAACCAGCATTATTGATGAGAATGTCGATACGCCCGTAGTGGTTTATGGTGTCTTTTACAATTGTTTCTACATCTTCATCAATTGTTATATCAGCGACGATGCAGTGAGGCTGGACACCGCTAATTTGTCCACATGATTCAGCAATCCTTGTTAAATTATCCACGTTTCTTCCAACCAATGATAGTTTGGCGCATGATTTTGCAAATAGTAATGCACACGATGCACCGATTCCCGAGCTGGCACCGGTAATTAGAACCACTTTATCGTTGAAGTGCATTCTATACCGAAGTTGGGTTGCAACTGAATGACAATGCCGACGAGAGCCTTGTTATAGTTCGGCCTCATTAGTAGGAACTCTTCCGCATCTACGTTCTACATATTGTATGTAACCGCAAAGAGAAACTACTGTGATCTAGCGTCCTATTATGCTTTAGTACTCATAACTTTTGTTACTATATTTCCTAGCAATGTTAATTTAATATACCTAGTCGAGTTCTGCTTTCTTTAGTTCTCAGATAAACAAAAGAATATCTTCTTCAGTTAAATTATTTAAAGGTCGGTTTAATCGGTTAGTGAAAATATAAAACCTAAAAAATGAGTTTTTCATACATCTTTAAGCTAAAATATGAAATGAGGATGAAGGATTTAAAAGAAAGTATTTATTTATGTGGAAAGTGGAAGCTATGACAGTCTTATAATATTACATGACATGATTTAAGCTAAGTCTAGTAAAAGCCAGGGTTTAAGATAGTTCCGGCTCTATTTGTTAGGTATATGACGTTAGAAGGTGACCGATATATAAAACCTGGGTTTTGCTAGACTTAGCTTATAACATCTCATGTAATACCTACCTAAGAGGGTTATAATATGGAGGAGTTTAAAATGTGAAAAAAATTAAACAATTGGTATCTTTTTATACATTTTATTTGAGTCATCTGACATACGAAAGACAACAATTAAAGAAGCGAATTTTATTTACAACAACCTTAAGTATGTTAAAACCTATGTATTAAAAGCTCCCTAAATTGTCTTTGGCACTTGCTTTACGCTAATACTTTTTTAAATTACGTTACGTACTCGTAAATTAAAATAGGTATAAAGTCAAATTGATCGGTAGTACCTACCTAAGAAGTGAAAACAGCTTTATGATTCATATTAATCGATATTTTTTAAATTATACCATATTATAACTAATGTATGAATAAACATAGGTAAGTAAACTATTTTGAATATCATTTGTAATGCATGAACATAATCTCAAAGATTTAGATTTTTTTTAATCAAAATAAATTTAAAAATGAAATGGAATAGGAACAACTGCAGGTGGATTGGTCTTTAAGCAATAGAGATCGTGATACTAATACTTGAGGAGGGAAACGGCTTATACCCCAAGAGGGATTTGTGCCGCGAGTGTATGATTTGCATATTTAATATTGTACAGTCAACAGTAAAACACAAATACAAGAGAAATTAAGATTTCTAACGTTGCTTGATAAGGCAAAACAAACATAAAATATTTATGTCGTCTTGAATTATTAAATGTTATTGTTAATATTCTGAATAAATAAATAAATAAAAAGTACCTCTAAATTGGGTACGTGATATTATACATCGCATTGACGAAAATAACAATATTTTTATATTATTATTAAAAACGGGGCTATATGTCTAGATTTTACTATAATATTATAAGTCTAAATTTTCCAAGTTAAAAATGTAGACAAAAGCTGGAAATTTAAAAGACTTTACATGCATATTTTATGTAGCAATATACAGAAACATTTAATTTTTGAATATTCACGATGTAATATTTAAAATTTATTATATGTATAGATCATCCTCAATCAAGATTATTTACATACCAACAAGCTGCCGTGTGATCGCATAACCCGATTTTATAAAATGTATAGATGCAAATACCACGAACAAACGAAATAGCATCAAATTTGCAAAGTACATTTGATTATTTATAAAACAAAAGTCACAGAGCAATAGATCTATCTATCCTTGGTAGAGCACTACTTTGTTTAGACAGAGAACAGGGGAATTTAAGTAATAGAGAATAATAATTAACTTAAATTTAAAAAGCATGTAAAGTCAGTTAAATATATTCTAATGTATACTAGTAAATACACCCAAATAGGAGCCATAAAATACACGTAACTTTGTACAAAAATTATGTGTGTAAACACTGGAGGGAGTGCGATACTGGACGTTTGTGTTATACCACCCTTTTACAATAAACTCCTTATTTATTATGTCCTTAAGATAATTATAAATCAGAAGAAGTAGCATTAGAATACCGACAATGCATATCTATACTTGTATCTATCGTCCAGTGGGTATAAGCGCCGCGCCGATCTTTTCACCTCAACTTTGATCTGGGTTTTTTATTCAAGATTTCGGTTTTGTACGGTTTTATATTTTGAGAATTATTATAGTAGAGGGATAGGATGGATATGTAAAAAAGAATGTAGTTTTTCAGCAAGTTTCAGTATTGGCTTCGAATCTCTATCCTATCTTACTTAACGACTTATAGGTTTCAAAAATATAAGCAAATCAAACAGATCCTGTAAGAAAGTATATCGTAATATCAGTACTTAGTTCAAATTATTCTCGTAAAAATTGAAAACAAAATATTGAGTAGAATTCCGGTATTTAGGGCAGCTGGTCCGGTCACGATCGATGTACGCCGCCCACCAATATATTATTATTTTGCCCACCGAACCGTGATGGAGCCATACCAGAATATTTCTCTCACAGCCAATTTTAAAACGAATTCGTTCTTATCGAAATATTCAATGAGCAAACTTTATAAATAAGTGGAAATAGTTCCCTACAATATTGCAAAATATAACCATTTCGTTCTTATGTTTAACTAACCCATTATTCATTATAACAGGTACTTTTGACTCCTGACAATAGTAATTCACATTGCACATACATAAAAGTTTTTAAATCTATTTATATTTAGCTACTCTTACATAATGTTTTTTATTTTTCAAATCGCTACTCGATAATATGAAAATGGATCTAAGTACTAATTACCAGAACGTTATAAAAATAATTAATGTTCCTACCTCTACGACTACAAGCGCCTGTACACACGGTCTATGATTGCTATTTACAAATCTACTCTACAGTATCCACAGTTACTTAATCTTGACAAAAATATTCGAAGAAAAGGCTATAAGTAGCTAGTAGTCACACAACTCATCAGTTGACTAACTTATATCTAAAACCCGAGATCACAATATCGCTTGGCAATATAATCTTATAAATAATGACTAGCATTTAGGAGATCATTAATATTAATATCTAATACAATTTTATTTGACGATCCATTGAAGCGATAAGCTCACTTCTAAAAATGCTTAGCTTTAATAACTTCGCAAAAGCAACTACTAGTAAGTAGCTAGCTTGAAGTGACACCAACAGTGATCTTTGTCACTGTACTGTACCCATGTCAATGTACTTCAAAGTGATTGCTATTTTCAAGGTAGTTTTTTTTACAGAAGATTGATTGAAGAAATAACTATTTCAGTAATCAACTTAAATGTTACCAGTTCCTAAAAACCACGGTAAAATGGATGCCTTTCTCAAACTCGTTAGTTAGATCTCTCTTTACGGACCATTTCTTTTCATTAGCGTTTCTAATGCTAAATAATTGCTGTCGGACAGAAAACTGTTGGTAATCACTTTTCACGTTGATGGATCATTATATTAATTGCTTGTTTTTAGTTTAGGATGTCTTGAGATGGTGCGCGTCGTGGTCACACCGGCGGAGGACGGCGAAGTGTGTCATCTGGAAGGTGTTGGTGGACCGGCAGCCTCGCTCCAGGGTTCCCGTCATCGTGTACCCCATGTTGAAGTCAGCTTGAGTCACATTCGTTGTCAGGTAAAGCTGATGACAAAAAGAGTTATTATTAGGAGGTGATTTGCAATTTTTGGTTACTTATTTGTAGTTTTTTTACTATAGGCCTGTATTTCATCTCAATCTCAGTGTGGTTTATTATATTGTAGCAACAGCGACTTAATACTGAACAAAAATGTATGCAACTTTTAAAGAGAGCGCTTTATAATCTATGTCATAGTTTCCAATTTCTATCAAGTATCTACTCACGTACACAAAATTATCAAATCTTATATTCTAGCTCTCACCTACAGTGTATCTACGTAATAACTAAAGTCAGCGTTGTAATTAATTTAAATAACAATATTTCATTTCACTAGTGAGCATAGTAGAAATAATGAATAAAGTTGTGATAGACGAGTACAGCGTGGAAAATTATACGTAAATTATATTACCTAGCTTACTGCAAGCTTTCAATCCTAGACAATGCAAGCCACGATTGATGAATGCAGCTTTTTAGAGTCAGACACCTTAATTTTAAGAATATTTTTATCATATTTTTTGAAGAATATGTAGGATCTATATCAGTTTATTCTAAATAGATATCTAGGATATATTGTCTGAATGTGTTTCTGTGAGTAAGGATGTATGTCTGTGTGTTTATTAGTAGGTATTCAAATATGATTTGCAATATACATATAATGGGGTTCTTCAAAAAGGGTGTGAAGAGATTTCTTCAGGGTCGGCAACGCGCAATTGATACCCCTGGCATAGGCTACGGTAACTGCTTACCATCAGGCGGGCCGTAAGCACCTTTGCCATCTTTGCCACCTTAATGGTATCAAAGAAAACATAATTGTCAATTTTTAATACAAGTTTAACTTTCTATGTTGTAAAATCCTACTGTAACAATGTGTAAACAGGACCAATATGTTATTGATACTGTACCTTAAAGTCAGCATCAGTGCCAAGATGTTTGAATGTCCCCACGATGTAAACTGCGTTACCTCCACTCACCACCATCCTCGCATGAGTACTGTGCCTGTAATGATAAGTTACATACCTTTAACTTATCAATCTAATGACACTCTTTCCGGGAGTTTTAGGTTGACTATGAATTAACACGCTACCAATGCACGCTACTTTATGTGATATGTTACGGTAGATAGCTGCTTAATTCTTATACAAAGAAGTCATTTCTTTTTCGATCACATGATTATCGGAGTCAGAATAACTAATACTATTGTTTATTTTACGACGAGAATCATAAATTAAGCTTTAGGCTGCCTTTCTGAATTTTAATTCTAAAGTGACAGTATCATTATAATATCAAAATTAAATAGTAGTTCAAAAGTGTTACAACGTCACGATATCATTAAAGATTTCCATAAACCTATTTTATCCACATAAAGGCAACATAATAAAACTGTATGTTTATATACGCCCAGTTTAACTCGTAACAGTTGAGCTCGTATTCCGCTCAATTTCACCTATGTAAATGGGTAAATAAGAGGATTTAGATTAGAATACGTTGGTATATTCGGTTACGGTAAAGCAGGTGCCAAATAAGGCTCGGGATAAATACATTTTGTTCTGATGATGGAATAAGTGCTAGTGTTTCCATGAGATAAATAAAGGATGTTGGGGTAGGGGTACATCGCATCTTTTCTGTCCGTATTCTGGCGACAGATAGTGGCGCCCCCTCGCGATACCGGCCGTTTATCAAGCTGGCAAGAATTAGCGCGGAAATGCTTACCAGAGACTACGGCCACCTTGTAATACAACGTGTACATGCTGTGATTTATTTACGCTTTACTTCGCTGAGATAGCTCCAACTATGTATTTACTTTAAGGTACTTATATACAGAAGAGATCATTCGAACTTATCACTATACTTACCCAGAAAATTCAGACCATATTTATTGGAAACCGGCACTTATAACTGTTCAGGGAAAATCTGGTCTATCATAATAAATTTAAGCTCACCTCATGATAACTTTACTGCCTTACAAAGTTGATCGTTCACAAGCTTTTGTTACTTACTACTGCGACAAAATGAGGTCAGAACATTTGCTCTTGAAGTTGTTAAATTATTTACTTCTCTAGCATTCAACACAACGCTACTTTCTTCGTTCAATTCTTTATTCACAATATTTTCAACATCCATCATAAGAATACCTAGTTACATAATAGTTTTTTGTACATTCTTATTCAAATACTTGCGTAGAGATAGCTTGAGAGAGGTTATAAAATAAGAGAGTCATTGCTGAGTGCCGACTTGAAAATTGAAAGTCACGCAATACGCAAATAAAAGTTTTCAAGGGGGATTCTTATGATGCGTTTGTTCGGTGTAACTATCAGGATGCCGGTCACGTATTCCAGTTAGTAGGGCGCGAATCCAACACGTACTAGTGAGCCCCTAACTGCCTTGTAATGGCGACCGCTCTGTAATGGTTCTGAACATCTCGCGCCTACGCCCCTACTTCCCACGAGCAAATTAAAAAGCTTTATGCGCACTTTTCCACTATCTTCTCGTAATCACCGATTCCTAACGCTGGGCGAGAGAGAGCAGCGAAATTAAATGAATATGTACCGAATTGCGGTCCTTTAGGACAGTGAATGTTATAGGCAATTTGACAGTACCTATGAAAAATAATTGATTAAACAGTATAAAATATGATTTTAAATTACCAGTTGGACCACAATCAGTAGATAGTTTGATGCTGTACAATTATGACGACACAACTTAGTATTTCATATTCATACTTGAACCAATTATTATATTTAAACTATCGTTTTGACAAATAATAAAAAGTTCCTATTTTGATTTGTCAGTCACTCATTGCCGTATTTTTTGCTGATGGTTGTCCTACATTCCAGTTTTTTTTTGTTCCTATTTCAAGTAATAGATAATTTAGGATAGTTTTATTTTCCGACAGTGTGGCCCTACATTTGAAAACAATAAAACAATTATGGTGTAAGGTGTAAATAAAAAGTGAACATATAGAGATCTCACGGTGGATACGAGTAATTTAGGCAAAATAGTGGGGCGGGAGCAATAACCGTTAACGGTAACGGATCTCGTTTAGCTACCGTGTCGAGGCTTCGATGTTTTTCGTACGACTGATATTCGCTTTCAGTTGTTAGCTAGTACGGCCTACATGGCGGAAGTTGTGCGTCGTTGTCGCCTAAACTATCATATCATAATCCTTATTTTTGGATTTACATAATATTTTTTTTACATATTGGATTGTTTTGACTTCCATTTCAAGTGCTGTAATGGCCGAAGGTGGAATGAAAGCATACAAAGTCTAGGATTTCCGGTGCTCAGCGATAGTATTTTTATCCTTGGCTATGTTTGTTTATAACCCTTCTACCGTACTATGGTTTCCTGGCTATGTTTTTTTCACCGAAGGGTCAAAGCTCATAAAGGATTCCAATGAACAACTTTAATCTCGACCCTGTGTCGAGATTAAAGTTCAACCTACCACTGAGATCTTCGCTACAAAACACCTTCCGAAGCACGGAAAACGCTCGAGCTGAAATAGCACTAGAGGGTTATTCATCCGGATACCGTCCTCACCAGTGGATGCTTAACTTTGCCGATCGATTAAGTACTGATAATCAAGCTACACTATGTACAAGAAGTTATGTAATTCGCATAATGGCGCGACCGAGATTTGCTTGAAAACTTGGAAAAACGCGTTTTTCCAGAGATGCTAGATCGATTTTTCGCCCCCAAAAACCCTCATATATAGCAAATTTTATCGAAATCGTTAAGAGCTGTTTTTGAAATTTCAAAACATAGGTAGGAATACAAATATTGTTCGTTTACTAATATTTATTCCATCAAGTCTCAAATAGATCCCAAACAGGTATTAAAGTAAAACATAAATCCTTTAGCAAAACTAAACCAGAAATAATTATTGTATGTGCCAGTAGTGCTAGTAATAAATAGCATCTCATTCGCACTAAGCCCTTTAGCGTCGGCCATCTTTATTTACGACACGTTCGCGCTACTTCTCACCGAGCGGCGCGGCGGCGCTGCGATCGCGCGATAGTGGCGCCCCCGGCCACTTCCCGCCGTTTGTCAAACATGCCAGCTTAGCGCTCTCACCTGAACCTTGTGGTTGTTAATTGCGAAAAGCACGGTTAATGTGCAACAAACATGATAAACTGCTTCCTTTTCAGGCGGTCACGACTATTTAATTTCATAGAGATTTCAGTTTTTTGCTCTACGCCCCGTAATTTATTTTACGGTTTGTTGTGGTCTTTAATTTGTATTAAGGTTAATTTGTATCAGAAATATGTTAATTTAATCAATTGTATTACACAGAAGCTACACAAAGATCGCTATGCTAAAAACGATAAAATATATGCAAGCAAGAACATAAATATGAATTTACCGCCTGGTACCAGCCACCTCAACGACTCTGCAGCGCGACCGCCGCCACCAGCACGGCTGTAGGGTCCAGTAGGAAGACGACGCGCTGCGGGCCCAGCCCTCCTCCGGAAACATCAGTACCTGCACACAATTAAAAAGATTATGTTAATTAAATAAAATCCACAATCCTTTTACAAAATTGTTAATGGAACGAGGCGAATATAACTTCAGACTCTACAATTGTATTAAAAACTTCAACCTCCCCATCAAACCGTAAGATCGCTGAATTCGTATTGATGTTATCTTATAACGATCGTTAGTAATTTTCAGAGAAATATTTACAAAGCTGCTATCTGCAATCTAACGGAAACTGGAACGAGAGCTCTACGAAACGTTGAGTACGAATTAACTAAATTACAAAACTTTACAAGCCTTTCGACGGCGCGGGTTGAAAAATAGCTTTTTGACTAAAACTAATATTGCAGACCAGAAACAAAACAGAGCGGAGTTGTAACGAAGTTGTTTCAGGCGCTCGAGTTTACAACCGCGGGCGATGGGAGTCCGTAACCCGCTCGGCGCTCGTTTAAGTTTACGGCCGCACCACTTCCACCAGCGACGTCATCGATAACGCAAACGTTGAAACATATTGCCGCCGAGACTCGTTCGCCCGATTGGCTCCTGGCATTCCGTCCTCATTTTCTTCGCCGCGTCTTCGGCAATATTTTTTTTCTCGTGAAGAGTTTTCCTGCTTTCGACAATATTGCGCCAGTTTCAAAGAGGTGGAGTCGTTGGGGATGAAATCGCTTTCACATTGAGTGAGCACACTAATGATTGAGTTCCGCACACGAACGTCTCGCACGGGGCCGCGCCGGGGACGCGACGCGGCGCGCACTGCTCCGCTCCGCGTCCGGTCCGCTCGCCCCACTCATTCCGCTACCGGCCCTTTGATCAAACTAATCTACCGTTTAATCATTAATGAATTTCAAAGCTTTTCGTTGTTGTGAAATTTTGATTGCTAATGTAACTTTCAAAAGACTGCAAATCTTATTAACAAAACAATCACTTACGATTTCTTTGTAACTACGTATTAAAAATAGATGGGTAATAGGTATATATTATTTTATTATTAATAGTCTTGTTCTTGTCTACAATGGTAAATGATGTTTCTCAAGGGTGTAAGGACACCTTGTTTCTATAAAATTGTAAGACCCACGTGGGAAACGAATCGGTTGGTAAATAGGTACTAATCACCACATTAATTACCTTATTCCTGTACCTAAGTAAAAAAATCCTTAAAGAAGAAACTCTTATTCCTTGATTAATATTATTGGTTTAAAAACTGGATACTTAGATACAAAAAATTATAATAGAAACTTCATAATAATGAAAAGTTATTGTTTATAGGATGAACGTATAAATAAATATTCACATATCGCAATGGTTGGATTAATGCGTCCACATAATGTTCAAAGTCCGTCCATGGTTAGCGATGTGGCATTAGTAAGCGCTCCGGTATAGTTCGAATTCGAAAAGTCACGTCTATTCCCCATGGTGTGTGCCAACTCTGCGTGGTCTATTATGAGTTCTAGCCAGATAATTCAGGCTAATGTCATCCATTATACAACGTAGATGGAATGCATCTATGCATATATTATTATAGCGCAATATGTCAAACAGAATGTAAGACAGAAGTTTTCAAATGAGAAAAAGTATCTGAATATATTATACTTACACCTATTGTACGCCTATTGTACTTACAATAATATCTTTAACTTTAAGCATTTATTTTTATATTTTGTTAAATACTTTTTGTACAATAAAGAGTTATCTATCTATCTATCTATCTGAATCTACACTTATCAATAGCTATTAAATAATATCATGTCTGGTCAATCACATACAATTTATAATTAGTGTAGAATTCACACGTAAAGATGTCGCTACAAACATCGTATGGATTGATTGAAAATTAATTCTTAGTCAAAACGCTATTAAATTACTTTTTATTGAGCTTTATTGCAAGGAAATAGAATTTGAAGATAATTATTTACTTAATTTAATTTAATTAATGTTTAAAACTCGTATTTTTAATATTTGCAATTTATGTAATTTTATTTAAATCTTTCGACCTTACATAGATGGCCTAAGCGTCGATTATTTTTATTTCATTTCATCGTCTAAAACCAAAACAATCAAATAATAATAAAATAAATCTAATAATAACCTGTTTCTAATAAGCAGATACTTCAACGGTAAATAAATATAGTCTAAATATTTTGAAATCTACTACGTTTTTTTTTAAAGTACAATGGGCAGTTTCATCCCAATTTTATTTCATTTGTTTTTATGGGGTTAAGTCTGTATCTAGTGATGAAAAACTTATCGTGGTTTCATTTATTCAACAACATATCAAATAAGAACAACTTAATTAATAAGTCTTTTATATGGACAAAATGATTAAAGCCATCCGTTAGTCACTGAACCTGCTCACAAAATTTCTGGAGAATCGGTTGAGAAATGCGACCTGGACATACATACGAAAGCATTTTTGTCCAAGCTGAAACGGAGACGCTTCGCTCGCTCGGTATTAAAGTGATTTTTAAAACTTATAGTAGATTTAAAAATTGCTATCTTGACCTATTTTTAATCGTTCCCTAATCAGGGCCGGCTCTAGCCTATATAGCGCCCGGGTGCAAGCAATACCCCGGCGCCCTCAAGTAGGCATACGAACAAAATGGAATATTCTCACCAGAGTGATCGGAAATTCGTGTGCAAATATAAATGACTATATTTTCATTCTGCAGTTTCAAGCAAGGTCTTTTGGAAATTTCGCAGGCTTCCCAATAAAAAAAAATATATATCCTATGTCACTCAGTGATAAATAACAATATGATTCGACTGGTGAAAGTATTTTTAAATCGTTCCATTAGTTTTTGAGTTTATTCATTACAAATAAAAATACAAAAAAGATTTGTATTTTTGTAGATTATCTCTATTAACATTTACACTAACTGTTGAAAACTAAAAAAAAAAGTTTTTGTTTATAAAAACTATTGTAATATATCAGAAAGAAACGAGTGTGTATCAGTCGTTTGGTCGCCTATTTTTCCACTGCTAGCAAAATTATCGAAATCCTCTACACTAACACTATTAGTGTAGATGTCACGAATAGCGCTCGATGCCCGTCCGGATATCCTGTATATATATTTTAAACTTGGGAAAAAATGGGACCAGGATTTTTTACCAATTTTGTTGGAGGTATTAGAGAGAACTCTTTCAAGCTTATATTATCCTAGTATTATATTTGAATAAAATTTATTTTAGAGTGACTAGAGAACAGAGACAGAGTTCGGGAAAAGCGAGTAAATCTAGTCACTCTAATCTCATCTCACAAATATTATAAACGCGGAATTTTGTGGGTTTGGATGTTTGTCCCTCAATCATGCGTCAACATCTCAAAATTCAAAATTCAAAATCATTTATTCAAATAGACCTTCACAGGCAATTATGGAAAGTCTGACTCTAATACTACCGGTTCAGAAGGTTGCATTTGCTGAGAAGAGCCGGAAATAAAATCTGTAATTACTCTTTTTAAAACAAGCTTAGATTCATTCATTTGGCGAGCCATTGTCTGCTTCCGGGGCATGCTTTGGCAACACATGGTCAGACTTGTCTTGACCATATGATGCTCAAAACTAAATTAGATACTTCCTGTTTTGTGGTTGAATCATCTATTACCGATCATGAGTGTGTTGCGTTATGCATGAATCTGGGTGCCAGACTCGAGCTCGTGAAAAAACCTATTACTCGTATTAACTATACTGGTCTCGATATTGCAATACAAAACATAAATTTCTTACCAATTTTAAATTGCAGTGACGTTAATATAGCCACAGATCTCCTCGTTAATAACATTTCTAGTGCAATAATGGAGAACTCCATCATTACAAAAACTCCAAAAAGGCAAATAATATACAAACCATGGATCACCAAGGCTCTATTGCGTTGCATGAGGAATAGAGATAAGCTTCATAAAAAACAAAAAAAAGATCCTGATAATGAGATTCTGAGGACGACTTATAAAAGATACAGGAACTTCTGTTGTGCTCTTCTAAAAAAAGCAAAGAGAGTGTACGAGAAGCGAGAGATTGAAAATGCTAAAAACAATAAAAGGAAGCTTTGGGACGTCATTAAAAACATTAGTAACCAAAAGAAAGTAGTTGACCACTCAGCTTGCCTAATTTCGCCTGCTAATCCCGACCAGAGTATCAATGATGTGAATAGGTTCTTTGCTGAAATTGGAGGAAGGCTTGCTCAACAATACAGTTCTTGCGACACACCTAACCCTTCCATGACTGTTTGTAAGGAACCGATCTCTCCAATTAATTCACTTGCTTTGCTGCCTACTGATATGGCTGAAATTATCCAATTAATCAAAGACCTGAAGGATGACTGTGCAGTAGGCATCGATCAGATCTCGGGTAGGATTATTAAAAGACACGCTCATGTCTTAGCTAGTCCTATAATGCACATTTGCAATCTTGCTCTCAGGTCAGGTGTATTCCCTCATGCATTTAAGATTGCAATAATTAAGCCCATACATAAAGGAGGGGATAGGAACGTTGTAAATAACTTCAGGCCAATTTCGATTCTTCCTTCTTTGTCTAAAATCCTAGAAAGGCTAATGAACAAACGCCTTATTGGCTACTTGGAAACCAACAATCTTCTTTCTTCATCTCAGTACGGATTTAGACAGGGTAAGTCTACTAGTGATGCTGTTCATGAGCTTACAAACCTAATTATAACAAACCTTGATGAGAGAAGGAAGTGTTTAACTATATTCCTTGACCTGGCCAAGGCTTTCGACGCGGTTTCTATACCCCACCTGCTAGCGAAACTAGAGAGCATAGGAGTTAGAGGGCTCCCACTAAAATTATTTACAGATTATCTGAGTGGTAGAATACAGCGTGTAAAGATCGACACCCTGGTTAGCGACGAGCAAATAGTTAGACATGGCGTCCCACAGGGAAGCATCCTCGGCCCCACGCTGTTTCTCATCTACATAAACTCACTTTGTAGTATGCAACTGCGTAATGGGAAAACAATAACGTTTGCAGATGACACGGCGCTTTTCTTCAGCGGGATTAGCTGGGAAGAGGTCTTTGATATAGCCCAGTGCGGTTTTAGCGAAGTCTGTGCATGGCTAAGGGATAATCTGCTAACCTTAAATGTATCTAAAACTAAGTATCTAGCGTTTGCTTGCAGATCCAACCTACTCCCACCGCCATCTCTTACCATCACAGCTCACGCTTGTACTCGACCCACAGTTATATGTCCCTGCCCATCTATACAGAGAGCTGCCACGATAAAGTACCTCGGAATTACGA
This sequence comes from Polyploca ridens, assembly GCA_951394255.1. Lineage (NCBI taxonomy): Eukaryota > Metazoa > Arthropoda > Insecta > Lepidoptera > Drepanidae > Polyploca > Polyploca ridens. Next base: position 7,078,199 of record OX596258.1, read on the forward strand.
TCGACCAGACCCTCAGCTTTAAGCCTCACATCGATATCCTTGTGACTAGGCTGCGTAAGCTCATTTATATATTTGGGACTCTTAAACATGTAGCAGACCGTGGGACCATAAGAATGGTTTACTTTGCTCTTTGCCAATCTATTCTGGAATACTGCATCATTGCATGGGGTGGTGCAGCCAAATCACATATCATTGAGGTTGAGAGAGCTCAGCGAGCCGTTCTTAAAGTAAGTGCTGGTCTGCCCTATCGCTTTCCTACCACGGACCTTTATAACCTGTGGGATGTACTCACTGTGAGACAAACGTTCATACTACAGACCGTATTGAAAAAACACACCCAATTAAAATATGATCCTCAACTATTGAGTGATAAGCGCAGAAAGGGCACCGTCTGTAGTACTCAAACCCAGCGCACCAGTTTATCACACAACTTCTTCCTCTTCCTCGGACCATACATCTATAACCAAATAAATAAAGTATTGTCCATCTATCCTTTAACTAAATTCTCTTGCAAAAAGGCTACCACAAGATGGCTAAAGTCGTTAGATTATAGAGAAACGGAAAACTTATTGAGTCCACAATGTTGATTAGTTAATTTTAATTTTATGCTACCTTAAAAACTCAATCTTATCTTCATCAATCACTCCACTCATGCTATCAGTCACCATTCACTCAAAAAATCCACATATTTACACTACTTCACTTCATTACATCCACATTTAACCACACACACATATTTATACACCCAAACACGCTGTAATCAGGCCTTAATAATAGTAATACTTATTTTTATTTTACTTTTTAAAGCTGTTTTAATGTTTACCTATAAGTTTTTTATTTTTATTTTAATTGCTTGTAATTCTTTACTATTTTTATTTTTTGTTTTCTTTTGGTTCTGTCGCACATATTACCTTAAAAACAATGTCAATCCGCGGAGTGGGGCACTGGTGACTTGTAATACAGGTTTTATAAACCTAGCTCAGGCACCAGTCTCTCACAAAACAGGTTAACTTTATTTTATTAATCTAGCTAGTGCCTATATAGATCATAAGAAACCTTTTTGTGAAGAGATTAAATAAATTTATTATTTATTTATAAAATTTATTATTTATTCATCTGAACGGATTTGGATGAAATTGTTCAATAAGCATGATTTTGTTATTATGCTTATAAATACTGGGACTTCTTCATAACATCTTATGTGGTATAATGCAACTTAATATTTAGTAATAATTCGATAATTTCGATGGAGGAGTTTGCGAATTGTTGATGAACAATATTATTAATATTATAGAGTATTTTAGGAATTGTCTCAATTACCCGTGGAGTAAGATGCAACTTAAAATCAGTATTTTTAGAATTGAATAACATAATAATTATTCTTTGGATTAGTTTAGGACTTAATGTATGGAATTCTTATCTTTTTTGAACAAAAGTATGGAGTAGTTTGGGAAAAAGCCTTTGTGCGAGTAAATGCTACGCTCTACCTCTCTTACACAAAAACAAAAAAATTACAAATGTGCCCATTATTCTTTAAAATTAAAGTCTTTCAACAGTGTCATCTGTTGTCATTTACTGAAAAACAAACATTGCTGTAGTCACTTAGAAACCCAGAATAGGAATTAGTACCCCAATCTCGCCACCGGCGCTGTACTTGCGCGAGTTATGGTGGTAACTTTTGAAGTATGGGCGCTGTCTCTCTGTTGTACGTAGTATTTATATACTAGTATTTATATACTCTGAGATAATATTAAAATTGGTTTCAATGCTCTATTGAAGATACGATTTTTTAGATGTTTACAAAAAACACGTCCTAAATAATTAACTTTTTTTTACATTTATCTAATACAATTTAATTCCGTTGGAATTACTAAAAATCTTTCATAAAACACTGTTTTCTATGTTCCAATAGTTTTTTTTATAGGTACTATAATTTTTATAATACCTATTAAAATCATTTTTGTAATATTGTATGTAGTCGCCATTTTGTCATATTTCCACGAGACAAATCCACTTCGCCGAGCACTACCATTAACATTGAAAAGCCCTCGTGGTCGATCTACCGACACCTTTTTATCCATGAAGCAATCAATTCGTGTGACACTCGACACTCCAATAACGAAGCGATCTCAAAATGCTCTATTAATTACTTCGTCAACGCTCCAATCAATCAACGTATTTTTTTAAATTGAATAACAAGCAGGAAAATTAAAAACAAATATTACGTCCATTATATGACTAAAAATCAAATACTTAAACTATTTTGGTAGTCTACAGCTTCCTTTAGTGCAGTCTTGGATAGGATTTCGATTCTTTTGTTAACATCATTAGTTTGCCTTTATCATAAGAAAAAAATATGTGGAGGAAGATAGGGAAGGTGCAATGGTCAAGTCGTCATGGTGAATGAAAAATTAGCCTTTTATCGCAATTATTTTATTTAAGTTGAATCACAAAAAAATATTAAGGGGGCCCGATAGTTTGAAATATTATAATAATAAATAATGATATTTACATTTGGCCTGTGATGCAGATTGCATCAGTCGAGTCGATAGTCACGTCCTGGCACTCGACAGTCGACGCTACTTGACTGTCGCGCCTGGGCCCTTTGCCGCATTTAGTACTGCCGGGAACACTCGAGCATTTACTAGAAGTGCTATAGAAGTCGCTGAATTTTGGCACCAACTGGATGTTAATTGTTGTGTGGCAATGAACGTTAAAAAGCATGTGTATTGTCTCTACCGGTTTGTCATGCTTATTTTAATAATGCATAGAATGCTTACACATTCCTGAGTAAATATTAGGAAAACGGTAACGAAAAAAAATATGTAATAATCAATCTGATGTTGCTTATTTTATAATTAAAGCAGACAAGCTACATAAAGGTGGTATTACAGTGGTACTAATTACTACACTGCATTAGATACCACTTTTAGTTAAACTTTTATAATTCTATGTCCTGTGCCGTAGACCTCGTAGCCGGTGCTCCGTAATTGGATTTAGTCTGGACTACGAATACGACGTGAGGATTACCGCTTTAAGGGATTTGACTAATGCTACCATTTTAAACCCTCTCCGAGTGGAGCAAATCAAATATTTTCCAATTAGTAAGTAAATTGAAAGGAAAATATAAATCATTGGCAAGGGTTATACAATTATTTGAAGTATACCTATTAAATCTTTATTTGACTTGTATAGGTACATATTATTAAGAAGGTATCTTGTCATAATATTTTTTTTTAAATTGGTACTATTGTTTGATTATACTCGATCTTATATACTTAAATTTACTATGAATAAGGCATAATAAATTTATCAAACGTAGATTAGCTAAAATTCCGAAGTCTTTATCTGACAGGTGACATTTGGTGACCGAACTAGTGATACGGGGCACACTATTACACTGATTTAGTTAAAAAGCGATTATGAATAAGGGGATTAGTAGAAATATTAGGTCTTTACCTATGAAATTGCCGTTTTGTATGAAAAAATTTAAACGATTTTTTTTCATGTATTTTTTATTTGTATTAATCGAAGTAATCACCCATGCAATCAATGCATCTTTGCCAACGCAGTGGCAGTTTATTGATGCCCTTCTTAAAGAAATCAGCTGGACGGGAGGCAACAAATTCTTCAAAGGCATTTTGTACTGCCTCTCGGGTATTGAATTTTTTTCCCGCCAAGAAGTTATCCAAATTCTGGAAAAAGTAGTAGTCTGTAGGCGCAAGGTCTGGTGAGTAGGGCGGATGACGGAGAACTTCCAACCCCAGTTCTTGCAACTTGGAGACCGTCTGCTGTGCAGTATGAGGTCGCGCGTTATCGTGCAGGAGCAGCGGAGACGAGCGATTGACCAATGCTGGTTGGAGATGTGCCAGCTTCTCCATCATTGTGTTCAGTTCTTCACAGTATACATCTGCAGTAATGCTCACCCCGTTTGGTAAGAAGCTGTGATGAATCACACCGGCGCTAGAACACCAAACAGTGACCATTACTTTTCTAGGGGTAAGTTTTCGTTCAGGGCATTGTTACGTGCTGAACCAAGATCCAACCAACTTGCTGAGCGCTTGCGGTTATCAAACAGAATCCATTTTTCATCGCAGGTAACAATGCGGTTCAAAATTCCTTCATTTGTGTGTCTGTTGAGCAGTGCAAGGCACGTTTCGACGCGTACTTCGCGCTAAGCGATCATTGAGTTCGTGGGGCACCCATTTGTCAAGCTTTTTTACCAATTTGACGCAAATGGACCAATATTGTTTTGACGCTAACGTCGAAAGCTGCTGCTAATTCAGCCGTCGATTGTGTATCATCAGCTTCCACAATCGCCTTTAATTCGTCATTGTCGACCAAAGTCTTCGGACGACCGCAAGGTTCATTTTTCAGGTCGAAATTCCCAGAACGGAAGCGAGCAAACCAATAACAAGTGGTGCGTTGGTTTGTAGTGTTAGCTTCGTAAACGTCGTTGATGTTGCGTGCCGCTTGTGCCGCGTTGCTGCCACGACGGTACTCATATTCCATAATTACTCGAATTTTTAACGTATCCATGATGACGAAAAAGATTGAAATGCGATGAAAATGTAACACTAATCAATAAACAAATGACTACTTTTGGAAAAAGAATTCCATGGTTTTAAAATAAAATTAATTTGAAACTAGAATTCGTAGCCAAACAAAAATTATTTTGATTTGAAATGGCCAGTACTGCAGAACGGCAATTTCATAGGTAAAGACCTATTATATCTTAAAAGTTTAAATAAAACTGTATTACCGTATACGTGGAATCTATGCCGTAGGAGTATCTGCCTACGAGAAGTCATATATCACTGTCCACTTTAATCTTGGACATGTTAAGAGGGGCGCAAGTTTACTTGGACATTATCATTATTTTATACTGCACGATGTGTTTGCTCGATTAAAGACGTTTGCTTAGGGTATGTGCTCCGATGAAATTGATTTACGACAAAGCATGCCATACATGTGTCGATCAATGATCAAGTTTGTGCGCGAATGCTTATTTAACTTGGATTGGGAAGTACCTAACCTTTGGAGATCATGTATTATCATGCATCTGCCCATCCGCAATAGCGCAAAAATACATATGCGACTCATTAGGTTGAGGCGTAATAATGTAATCCCACCAAAAACATTTTCATGTAAAATATTGCCAATACGAGACCATAATGGCTCACACTGTCAAAAAGTTATCAGATCTCATGTAGAGCCAAGCTTATAACTACACGCCCTAACTCTACAAGCCCTAACTTCACAAACTCTACACCTTAGTCAAAATATGTGGCTTGGTCGTTTCTCGTTTCCTTGCGCTTCGCTTGGCCCGTCTTGGCGAGCCAAGATATCGTCGTCCAAGATGAGCCAAGATATATGTTATGACTAAATATCCAAAGCATATTCTTAATATTATTAGATACTATCACATTACATTCACAAGAAACAACAGAGCTTTATAAAATGGAATGACTTAATTAAACTTTCAGTTCAGAGCTAGTATGTAGGTATACCTCTACACACATGTGAGGCAGGAAATGTATGTAATTCAACGCATATCATCCCAGTTGACGATTTCCGTGTATATCGGAAACGGCCGTGAGTTGGTGTCGAAATTTAATTAACCTGAGCCAGTAGGCAAATACAGCGTGATGGCGCGGCGCGGACGGCTCGTGCGGCTCACTTCATTGCAATTGCATTTCATTAGTAACACACGTACACAGATATGTAATGAATTTATGTGCAACGTAAACATTTCATTTTCAATACATATTTGGTTTACCAATGATATAAATCTTTCAATTAAATCGTCAGTGATTGAAAATATGATTTGTACATGTAACAGCCTAGGAAAATAAAAAGCAGATATAACATTATTTGGCATCGTTAACTGAACCTAGTTCAATGTATTTTGCATTTTATTAAAATTAAAGACTTGTCAATCAAGTTGGTATGATTTAAATATAATCTTAACTATGTAGTGCGTGATAATTATTTTTTCTTCACTAATGGTCTGAACTTTGGTCGTATTACCGCTGAAATACGCGATTAAAATGTGTTCATGAATTGCTAATGATTGTTTGAATTTAATAAACAGTCTAAATATATCTAAAACGAAGCAACCGTATTTGTTAACGTTGTACGCGAAGCAAACTATCTAACAACAAATTAACAGAGTGCAACAACGTTTAAAATTCTCGTTTCAATTTCGTAAAGCTGCATACAGGAGTGTCACCCGCAGCCCGCAGCTAGCTGCGGTCCGGTCCGGTAGCGGTAGAAACTGCCAATTTGCAGTTTGATGACGCGACAAAGGGTCGCATCGTTCGTATAGACCGTGGACTGTGGATGACCGAATACGCGATACCACCTAACTCAATTCCGTATCCGTTCGCGATTTGTTCACAAAGACCTTTGGAAACTATTGGTCTCTTGATTTGAACGTATATTTTCTTTATGTAACATTTATTTATATTTCTTGGAAGTTTTGACCACATCGAAACGCAATCCGAGATTGTAGGTTTGATAATACCGCAATAAAAATAGCTTTTCAGAAAACAAATAAATACTACTCATCAGGTAATTTTATTTGGTCCAGCCAGAACTTCCTTTGTTTCAGGTCCCGCGTTTATAAGAAAATTAAAGCTCCCCAGACGATCTAAGCCCCAGACAATTGTATTACAAAAGGTTGATGCGGCCAACAAATCAATTATTTTAGTCGTTCGAGACTTTTAATTAGAGAGCGGAAAGAAAATAAATTGCTACAAACAATGTTAAAATGATTTCATTTGCGGTTAAATTGGGGTCATATCTTATTCCGCCGTTGCTATAGTGACGGTTTGACAAGTCGAAAAGTGAGTCGAGTCGAGAGCCGAGTCGAAGGGTGATGTGGCTTATCAGATAATTGACTGCAACTAGCGGTGACACGGCAGGAATTACATTGAATGCTCCCCCCGAGAGCGCCAAACACGATCTTATACGTGATGCATACGAAATCTATAATCTTCATATAAATTTGAATAAAGCGGAAGAGCAATAACAGTGATTGATAATCGTGCTGTAGTGAATACTGCTTGTGGAACAGTTAACATTCCAACAACTTCTCCAATATCGTATCGTGATAGTAAATCCAAATGATATTCATATGAAACCTACGCGATTAGCATATCATAGACATGATAATGACAGCACAAAGTTATGTTAAATATAAGTGAGTTCAAAACTAATATCGGTTCATCATGCATGCGTGAAGTTAGCAATCTAAATACAAGGGGGAAGCTCACCTACCACCTACTCATCACAAAACAATAGTAAGCAGCAGTAACGACTCCAATATAGCCATGTATTATTTAATTATGGAAATTGGAGATAATTATGAAACAATTTACGAGAAAAATGTGTTTACAAACTCCATTACATCCTACATGAATACAAATTGAAATCCAGTATTTTTTTGTACTTCATTTTTAATCTGAAAAGGTTCTGTTACAAGCTTGTAAGTAGGTATACCTGTTTAAATGCTAAAAGCTTTGAAAGCTAAATCCAGTTAGCACCAATAACCTCGATTCTGGAGAGAGCATTTCCTACCATTCGTTCCTAAGTTAGAAATGAAATGAGCACAATTACTTTGAAGCAAGAGGGTAAATTAAATTCTTCGAATTCCTCTTAGTTATAGAAGCTTTTTGAAAATTTTGACATTTAACGAAGAAGTTTGTTGAATTATTATTTATTGCTTTATTATGCAGATAATGTTGCAAAAAAATGCATAAATAAAAAAAATATTTCATAAAAGAGCAAAGAGGTCTTTGATTCAACTCATTTTCCATTATAGTTTAGTACGAGTAGATAGTCGTCGACTGGCTTCCCCTACAAGGCAGTTCGGCGCCAGGCCCTAGGGCGGGCGGGTAATGCACAAAGGGCGTTAAGTGCCGCCCGCAGTTCATCGATGAAACAAAGGGAATATAACGTTCCTACATTACACTGAAAAATTTAGATATTCCGTCACTCGTACATGTTACATAAATTATGAAATGTTACTGTTCCCCTGAGGTCAGATACACCTAGTTTTATTAGTATTGGTGGCATAACGCTTGAAATGTAAAGCGTAAATAAATTACATAAACTGGTGTTCATTGGAAAGTACCTATACTGGGTGGAGACTTCGAGATGGCATATTTTCGAAACCTATGTTGGGTTAGTCATGCTGAACAACTTTAACTATGGGATCAATGGTGAATTCTCAAAAAAAAATTAATTCTTCATAGTAAATGTCTACCTTGCTCGATCATAATGTATGAAAAGTAAAATTTTTTTTTGAGAATTCACTTTTTTGTCAATAAAAAGTTGTTCAGCATGACTAACCCAACATAGGTTTCGAAAATATGCCATCTCAAAATCTCCACCTGTTATATAAAACTTTGACTTAGGTACCTGAGTTTTACCACTTAGGTTAAACGTGTAATTTAAAAGTATAATTTGATATTTATATCATCGCTTATGTAAATGAATGAAGTTTTTCTTTACTTGTTTACAATTGAACAATCTTTCCATATACCTAAGTAAATAAAAGGAGAAACTGAAAGAATTTATATTTTACACAAATGTTCCTTACATACAACGCAAATATCCAGTGAGGAAATGATGTTCAAAATCAACAAAGGTGATCGCTCGACCGGTAAAACCATGGGGCAAGCTAGTATTCGAAGCCAGAGTTAAAATTGTATAGATGGAAACTATTATCTTATTATATATTTTATATAAATGAATGAGAAACTCTCTTCACTAGCAAACATATCAGTATCAATAATACAAATATCCTATAAGATATAGGTGCTACTATTCAAACAATACTATACTAATGAATCCGTTGTTGTTATATAAATAGTTGTACTAACAACCGGCTATTACCGATGGCATAAAGTGTACTCTGCCCGGCACGAGCTGAATTTAATAGCTGAGCATAATTCAATTGTTCCGGCCTGCCGGCCTGTGAAACTGCATTCCTTTTGCGTCATGAACCGCATGGCTCATCCACTCACTCACTGTTTTATTTGTAGCTTTTAAACTGACCACTCCGTATAGTGCTCTATTTAAGTATTATATAGGATTGTGTACCATTAAAAAAAAAAAAAAAATTGTTGTTAAAGCGGCAATAAAAATACACATTATGTGAAAATTTCATTTCATTTCATGAGATACAGCCCACTGATAGACAGACCGACGGACGGACAGCGGAGGCTTAGTGATAGGGGCCGATTTGCGAACGATACCATACTAAATACGCACTCAGGGTGTGACTAACTGTACAAAAACTATAGGTGTGATAGGTAGTTATAATAAACAACCTAACCTTTACGGAGTTCCAATACATATAAAATAAATTAACTAGCCATTCTTCGCTAGAATTTATTTTAATATTCGATACTAACTAAAACGCACTGGATATAAAAATATAATGTTCTAATAGGACATTGAGTGGGCCGCACACGTAGGTACAATATCATTATGGTGGCCATCAAAACAAAATTGGGAATGAATGAGTATCACGCGGGGCAATACTCGGTTGATATTGGTTGTAGGACATCGGTCCCACATCGAGGGAATGAAACAAATAACGCTCATTCCCCGATATTACCAATAATGTTTCGCAAAACGACAAAAACAGGTTTATTGAGATTCGGAGATGAAATCGGGAAGATATTATATTTGCCAAATTGGTACCGTAATAACGATACTCATTTTCTTTTCTAAATAGCTTTGAGATGGAAGTTCAATCTTATTATTATAGACACTAACTGTTAATTTTAAAAACTTACCCCCTTACTCATAAAACGTTATTTAACTAATAAGCTGATTAAGTGGTCACCTAAATAACGTCAAATTGTTTGACGATGACAGCAAGGTGACGTTATTTATTTGACCATTTATTCAGTAGATTTAGTTAAATAGCGTTTATGAGTAAGGCAATTAGCGTTCAAGATTATTAACTTTACTATTATTGGTATATACTATTATAAAAGTTTGGCGATAACTTTGTGTTAAATTAGGTCTCTTCTATTTAACCATTATTTGAAATAACATGCCTAACCGGCTTTAATAGTATAATATTTTTATAGTTCCTTAGTCGGGTTTGTTTAGTTAAGTACTGTTCTGTCACTTCTCTCAGTTTCTTGACGCCCACGCATGAGGTCGTTGTCACTTTAACGAAAAAGCGTCACGATATTGAACCGACTACTTGGGTCACTCATAAGTTCACCATGTTAACGTATCTATAACCAGAGCCATCGAGTGGAGATAAAGAATGTAAACAAACTTTCAATTTTTATTTAATGAAATTATGTTGACGGCTTCTTTACATACCGCTTTCCTGTACCACGAATCACACAACGACAGCTGTCTTCGACCAACTGACGTCATTATTGCATGCGAGAGATAATGGTCGCTCGCTATCGTAATGTAACTTAGTAGAGGTCAGTTGTTTACATATTTTGTCTCCACTCGATGGCTCTGGTATAGGTAATTGCTAACTTACTATATTCGCCTAATAAGAGTCTTATGCGACATTATTTCCTATTATCAACATACATGTAGACACGCAGTAGTGTGTAAGGTTTAAATTAAAAAAACTGGCATCACACATGTGCTCGTGTATGAACCCATCCGAAAACGAAGCAAAAAACACCCGTTTCATACAAAAGATCAATGACTCCTCGGCTAAAATGTATGAGTTTGAAACAGCTCTTTTATTGCAATTTCGTAGTTGTTCCTATCGTAAAAGTTCGTATTTAAATCAAAATCAAAAAGTCATTTATTCAGTTTAGGCACTGATAAGGCACTTATGAACGTTAATTTGTTACATACAGTTGAATTTACCACCGGTTCGAAGTACACTTAAACTGAGAAGACTCCGGTAAGAAACTCAGCAAGGCTTTCTTTTTTGTTTTGTTTGTGGAAGATCTTTTAAAATTACAGCTTTTGTTCCAAGCTTTTGTTATGAATACTCTATGTGTTTTCCTTTAATGTCGCATCGTCTTCTCCACCCTGTATCTGTATTTTTATAAAATAGCCTAGATCACATCTAACGGTTACTTGAAATGATATACAAAAAGTTATCTACTTAGGTAAGCATTTTAAATAATTTGCATTTATAACAATAATGCAGGTATCTAGATCTAAAAAGAAAATTAAGTATATATTCATTTGGTGTATCATTATAACATGTTTTCAGCATTGTCAATGATTCAAAACATAAATATGAAAGAGGGTTGGTACTCGGTAGTTTGTAGCATCAGCGAACAATCATTCTCGTTAGCCCCCCGTTGGGCACCAATTACAGATCGGTATTGGTCTGATTGCACGGAAAATACCAGCTTCTCAAACGAGATTTATAAACTAACTGTATCATCAATATGACCCTCACTTTTATTCGTGGAAATGTCAAGTAAATTCTCATATAAACTGCAAAGGCAGTATAGTCGGTAGATAATGTGCGTCCCCAGCGGGATAAAAGTACCTATCCTATGTTTATTTCTGTGGTCCAAACTCCCCACTCACCTGCCAATTTTCATCAAAATTGGTTCGATAGTTTCAGTAACGATTTTACCTGGCATGAAAAGATTATAATAAATTCAGAGGTAAAATATAAATATCACTTTACATTAGATACATATTACTGAGAGGTAAAAAAATAGGTGAACTCAATATGCCGTATTTCACCCTCCATTTGTCAAGTGTAGTGAGCATTCAATCGTTACGTATGTATGGATGCATCCCAGACCGCGGCGCGGCACCGAGCTGGAGGTGTAACGAGTAATGTCCAATTTACAATTCACGCGTGTCAGTAATGTGATTTATCCAACCCTTTGTGACTCGGGTACACAACGGAGCATTCCCGTCGGATAAATTACACCTACAAAGTATGAACAATTCATGGACGATTCTTTTCTCACTGTTAATCGTTTGTCGAATCGTGATATCAACGATTCCTTTTTTGCATTTTTATTATACAAACTAACTTTCCCGGGGGAGCCTTTAACCCCTATGGGAACGCGTCCCCAAGGTGGCGGATAGGGGAGTGCTCGCCTGGCTCTGCGTTAGTAGAACCAGGAGGGTAGGAGCGAAATAAAATAGCTCCCGCGGACCAAAAGGCCGCAGAAAGACACTGCGATATAAAACTCCTGCTGCGGGCTTCTTCAACATCTTCGGAGCAGAGGCCGCAGCAGTGCTGTGAGTCTGGGCTGGGGCTCACAGAAGAGACGGCGGCGGAAGAACCCCTCGGGATCAACGGCGGCGCTCACACTCCGTAGCGGGTGATAGTCTTGGCGTCAGGTGGCAACCGGCCGTAAAAACAAAGCCAATCATCATAACTCCAAATCATGAAAAGTACAGATAAGAAAAGGGCAAACAATACTAGGGCGTCCCCCTCAAGCGACGATAACAGTGATGGAAACGCAACAAATGCTAGGGCGTACCCCCAAAGCGACGCAAATGTCATCAGAGCCTCACTCAATCAATCATCAATGCCTTCGGCCGCATCATCACTTACCATGGTGAGATTGCAGTCAAACACAGGCCTATAATAAACAGTAAAAAAAAAAAAAAAAAAAAAAAGAGCACCCGGGATATCACCCACGATGCGCATAGCGAGCTGGAACGTGGGCTCGATGACAGGACGCAGCTCAGAACTCAGCGAAGTATTACATCGAAGATGCATCAACATTTGTTGCATCCAGGAGACGAAGTGGAAGGGGTCCAAATCGCGTAATATCGGGTATAACTACAAGCTGATATATCATGGAACAAGGGCGCAGAATGGAGTAGGCATTGTAGTAGATAAACACTTTCAAGATCGCGTAGTTGAAGTAAACAGAGTAAGCGAAAGACTAATGTCAATCAAGCTGGCCCTGGATGACCAACCGTGCATGAACATCATAAGCGCATACGCCCCCCAGTCCGGAACCCCAAGTTCGGAAAAGGAATCTTTCTGGGACGAAATTAGTGATCTGCTGCAGTCTATACCAAGCTGTGAGTCGAAGTTCATCGGCGGTGACTTGAACGGTCACGTTGGTGAGAAAACTACCACTTACCAGAGAATACATGGCAGCTTCGGATATGGTAAAATCAACCCGGAGGGAGAGAGCATCCTTCAAATGGCACTGGCACACGACCTTGCAATTATTAACACTTTCTTCACAAAACCTGCAGAACATCTAGTAACCTACAAGAGTGGCGGGGCATGCACTCAGATAGACTACATCCTAACTGACAGAAAACAACTAAAGACATGCAAAGACTGCAAAGTCATACCCGGGGAACCTCTTACCTCACAGCATAGAATACTAGTGGCAGAGTTTAAAATACCAAAAGCATACAAAATCAAGAAAGAGAACATCATAAGAACTCGGTGGCATAAATTGGAGGGTGAGGAAGGTCTCAGACTATGTGAAGACATCGCACAACACCTTCAGGAGCAGCAGAATGATACAGCCGACGCAATGTGGAGAGATTTTCAATTATACTGCAACGAAAAAGCAAAACAATATTTAGGAGTATCTAAAGGTGCCATCAATAATAACAAGGATACTAGCTGGTGGAAGGAAGAAGTGAGAGGAAAATTGGAAACTAAGAAAACTCTTTTCAAACTATGGCAACTGACGAAAGACGATGCTGACCACCAGGCTTATAAAATTGCTAAGAAAATCGCAAAACGAGCCGTCGCACAGGCCAGGGCAACCGCCAGGGATGATTTCTATGCTAAACTTGAAACTGCCTCAAACGATAAAGAAATCTTTAAGCTGGCAAAACGCAAACACCAAAGTAGTAGGGATACTGCCACAAATAAATTTATCAAAAATGAACAAGGAAAACTACTAACATCAAACGAAGACATCAGAGACCGCTGGAAAGAATACTACACAGAATTGCTAAATGAGGGCTAGTGAGGCACCACAAGATATCCCTGCTACAGAAGGCCCTATCCCATGTATAAAGCCTGAAGAGATTGCTCTAGCAATCAAACGAATGGCAAATAACAGAGCCTCTGGCCCTGACGATATCCCTGCTGAATTCTGGAAGAGAATAGGAGATACCGGCGTACTGTTCCTGACGAAACTTTTCAACAAGTTCCTGGCTGATGGAATTCCCGACGAATGGCGAAAGAGCTTTCTCATCCCTTTCTATAAAAATAAAGGTGATATAAGACTCTGCGGCAACTACAGAGCTATAAAGCTAATCTCACATTCCTTCAAAATATGGGAAAGAGTCATCAACAAAAGGCTACTTTAAATAACTAGCGTCACTGAAAACCAATGCGGATTCGTTGCCGGTAGATCCACAACTGACGCCATACATTCGGTCAGAACACTGATGGAGAAGTACAGAGACAACAAAACAGACTTGCACATGATATTCATCGACCTAGAAAAAGCTTTCGACCGGGTACCGAGAGAATTAATTTGGCACGCTCTAAGGGCCCAGGGTGTCCCTGAGCATTACATAATAACTGTCAAAGATATGTACCACCAAGTAACAACCAAAGTGCGAAGTCCGGCCGGAACAGGCGATGAATTTAATGTAAAGGTTGGTGTGCACCAAGGTTCCGCACTCAGTCCTCTGCTATTCAATATTGTAATGAACCATCTCACCTCAAATCTGCAACGAGCGCCGCCATGGGACATCCTATAAGCGGACGACGTCGTCATCATCAGTGAAGATGTGAACAACCTACAGCAGATTTTAGAAAAGTGGAGAGAATCTCTGGAAACATCAGGTCTGCGAATAAGCAGAGAAAAGACCGAGTACATGCACTGCAACTTTAGTGGCGTTAAGAGCAAACACACCATCTGTCTGCAGAACACCCAGCTAAAAGAAGTGGACCATTTCAAGTACCTAGGGTCAGTCATAAGTAAAGATGGGTCAATAGACACTGATGTCACCCATCGCATAAATACCGGGTGGATGAAATGGAGAGAACTATCTGGTGTGCTATGCGACAGCCGAATGCCCGTGCGCATAAAGGGACGAGTATACAGAGCAGCCGTTCGACCGGCCATGACATACGGATCCGAATGCTGGCCACTCAAAAAGCAGCACGAGAATCAATTGCACTGCGCAGAGATGAAGATGCTTAGGTGGGCAGGTGGTGTAACTAGGCTGGATCATGTCAGAAACACTCACATAAGAGGCACCTTCAAAGTGAGACCTATCCCAGATAAATTACAGGAGAGCCGTCTGAGGTGGTACGGACACGTTATGAGGCGACCATCCGACCACATGACCAGAAAAGTGCTAGATATAGAAACTAAACCCCGAGGACGAGGAAGACCCCGAATCACATGGATGTCCGTAGTAGATAAGAACCTCAAAGAAGCCCAAGTCACCAAAGAGACGACCCAGGACCGAGCTGCCTGGAGACGCATGATACGGAGGGCCGACCCCAAATAAAATGGGAAAGGGCCAGGCAAAGAAGATTATACAAACTAAAAAATTTAAATTTCATTATTAAAGACGGCAGACGTTCAATGTACCTAAATTGAGTTGAGTAAATTTGGTTACGTATCGTTTCTGTAGCTGTAAGCATTCAGGCCTCGAAAATAAAACAGAACTTGGCAGCAAAATAAGTAAATATGACTAAGGGAAAAATTGTAATACATAGCAGAGATAGAATCCAGATGGCTGCGAGAAATGTTCGCAAAAAGAACAAAGTAATTTCATCTCCATCAGAAGACTATTGAATTCATATCCAGTTGATCTTTATGAATACTCAATCGTTTCAAATTATCTGAGAACTTACTATCCACCAAGTACATATGAATTTAAAATATCTGCGATTTATAAACTTGGAGGTACAATCAGTAAGTCTAAATATTCATGACTGTGAAAACAATAGTGCACAGTTCAAATATATGCTGAGGCAATGGCATTTAAAATTCATTGCGGTTGGCTGCATGGAAAATATTAAAATACTAGCTGCCCGGCGCGACTGCGTTTGTATAATATCCTACCCTATACCCTACCCTACTCTACCATATCCTACCCTAAACTACCCTACCATACCCTACCTTAACCTACCCTACCGTTAAAATTTTCTAAGTTTCGGCGATATTTTTTTAATTTTTAAATGTAAGAACCTTCTACGAAGTATTAGAAAACATTTTAAGAAAAGATGAATGAAATCGGTAAAGCCGTTCTCAAATTATAGCATGACCAGGAGAAATAGGGGTTCATTTTTACATATATAGATTTGTACCAGTGCGGTGAATATACTTACTATATAGAGATGTAAAAAAACCAAACATGAATCAACGAAATTGCGATGTTGGCACAAGGTTATGGAAGTTTTTTGTAAGAATGGTGTGTGACGTGGACGTTTCGCCCGACCCGGCTCCCGTACTCCCGTGTAAGAAACGATAGGAATTCGATTTAGACCCTTCACGCCCAACGTCCTTCCTGAATGTAAATCGAGGGTAAATTCGTGTTCCACTAAATTTTCCTCTAACATTTTTAAATTATACTAAAATTGGCAACTGTCTTACGTTCGCCGAACTTCGATTGGAAAATAGAATTATGGGACGTAAATGGTGAAAACATTTCAAAAGTACATAAAAATATTCCTTTACAGCGGTATCAAATAAGTGAATGTAACGTTGCAAGCAAAATATATACGAAAGCATGTCCATATTTGAAATATCATTTTGTGAACAAATTATATTTTAGTAACCTATTACTTCACAATGAGCAAGCAAATTAGTACTTTGTTAGATTGCAGCATTATTTTACATCGTATACACTATGATATATACCTACATATAGTATGATAACCAATTATCTGGGTTAGGTTTAATAGCACATGCAAATTAATTACAGTATACAGATAGATTAATTATACCCTCGACCCTTGATGATTGCTTTCTCATGTAATTTGTTAATGTAATGACTTCGAACCAATCCATAATTTCGAGACCGCGTCCCTTGTCATATCTTATTGACAATTTGATTACATAAAATTACGTTCTCAATTTATATTGAAAGTCTACTAAGGAAATGTGAATCAATTTATATTCTATTCAATATTTCTTAAGGAAGACAAACATGTTTACGAGATGTTTGTTTTGCTACGAAAAGTTAAGTTAAATCAAATTGACGTTATTGTGCCGGTACTTACTGTATTGTTATTCGAGTTGTCTGAATGCAGCAAATAAATTCTCTTCGACGTTTATTTTGCGGCTGACGAAGAACTTGTGTTTTCAGGCAATTTAAGTTGTTCAACTGACTCGCGGGCGTGTCTACGCTTGTGCTACGGCGCACCGCTACGGGCTACGAGCTACGATATTACTTGTAGTGTAGCTAGCTCAACGCCACATTCATAAAAGTTTGTTTCTTATGAACCTATCTTTAAGTACTCGTGAGGTCATATTTTTACGTAATAGCGAATATATATTTTTTTGTTGTGTTTGCAATTGTCAGGACAAGGTTTGTATGAAAGAATTGTTTTGGAAAAGTCGACCGTGCGACCCTGGGCACGAACACCTTTTGTTTACTGTTAATTTTAGCTTAAATTAGGTCCTTGATATTGATATATCATTATTATTATCATATAAAAATTGCAACGAAGCAAGAGGATCTACATAATAAAATTTCATAATTATAAAAATATTACTACAAATATTTTCATTTGTTAGTTGGCTGCGGCGACGGAATGGCATTCTTTGTCGCGGAATTAGCAATCAGCCGGCGGCAGTCCGCTGGCGGTTGAAAAAACTGCCTCCGAGGTTTTCTTAATTGCTCCGTAGATAAGCTTTACATCGCAGCCTTGCTACACAAATTACTTTTATTTATTTAACGACACGACTAAATGAAAACATGAAATATGCCACTGCGCCGAAAAAGTTACAACATTTTCAACAAACTTTTTCCGTCACGAGGATCAACTAAAATTAGGGGCTATTAGCTAAGGAAACTCTTAAAAAATATTAAAGCACTCTCGCATCCTTTTAACCACTGTATCTCGTTATAAAAGACGTAAAACTTTACATTCCGCGCATCAAGAAAAAAAGATGAAGACGGTGGAAGTTTTCCACTTTACCGACCGACGTCAAAATGAACTTCGTTTAAGGACTGAATTGTATTTCTAACTTGTTAATTCCCGTCTCTGACGCAGTTACTTAAGTAAGTCTTTCATTAGCGGTCGTCACGTGAGTTGAATTAGGTATTAGACGGTGAATTTTAAAGGCTGGGAAAAAATCAGAAGACAATGGCGTCGCCGCTGCTCGCGATTTGGAAACCCTTCCCTGACTGAGGCCACCCTCGGAATACCAATGGTCTCCTCGATGTATAACAAACTTTTATTGAGCGTAACCGATCAAATTTTTCAGAAGTTTGGTCCATTACATATTATGTGGTGAGAGTACGTTATACCGTTGTTTTAGTGAACAAACTATTTATGAATCTGTTTATAGTTTTATTTTGGATAGTCGTATTAGAGCCTGATATAAGAGTGACTGTATTTATATTTTTGTTAAGATTACTATAAAAAAACAAAAATCACTTCGAGAAACATACGCATTAAGGATAAATTAAAATATTTATTAGTATATTATATAGAAAATACATATCGAGTTTTGCTAATTTTTTTTGAGTCAATTTAAATAAAAAAATATATCGAAAAATTATGTATAATTTGTAAAGCTCTATTTCGTCAAATACTTCGCTTCATTCAGAAAAAATAAACCTTGATCCTCATCTCGCAATTAGATACAATAGTTTCCTGCGAAGTGAGCAATGCGTAAGACCCGTAAAGGTTCAGTGAATGCGTGTACCGAGGGTAGGCAGCGGTTACAAAAAGAACCTACGTCTGTCAGCCTCGACGGGGTAACTCAGGGACAATGAAAAACACTTTCACCCTACCGCGTGTGACTGCAAAATAGGGTAAAGCTGTGTTCCTACTACGAACATGACTGTACACTACGCATATATTTTTATTACGTATGTAAAGATTTTATCGAGGACTTTTTTATTAAATAAAATACAAGAAAGTTACGTTGAAAGCGCTTTGTTACTATTACAGCCAGATAGAAATAAATATTATGAACTTGAAATGCTGAAACCTCTTTTTATTGAACATGACATAGTTTTTTTTAATATATATTTTGGCGTTACACGGCTTGTGTATTTTGCCATTTTCCAGATATATTATAAGTTCTAGTCACAATAAATCACTTTCACATAGTCCTCAGTCTCAGTCACCGTCCATAAAAGTCATGATTTAGTACAATGGTGGTTGTACTAAAACTTTTCACGGACTTCTTGAGACAATTTGAAAAGCCACAATACACATGATTCATTTCACTTCACTTCACTGGTGCACATGGATTGATCTTTATTGGATAAAATACCACCGATAATATGCAATAAAACTCAATATACACGAATTTATGAAAATAAAAATGATGAGGCAACGTCACTCTGCAAGTTCCGCCAAAAAGTCCCGACAATATAGTTAACAGATATTTTCAGAATATCAAATCATGATAAACATAACTTGCTATGCTGAAAATGTTTGGTTAATGTACAGACATTGCAGAATTTCATTGAATTACAACAACTGACGCAGGTAACGATTGCTACCAAGCCTCCTTACTATTCCCATAGAATCATAGAAAGTATAGTTATGTTACTGCTATAGGCACTTAATATACAAAAGTTTGTTAAAAAAAGCTATTAAAAATACAAACAATTCGATGAATTGGATAAAATTCATATAACCTCGATTTGCTTTTGTGAATTGTAGCGTAGCAATATCGCAATGTACTGAAACTGCACAGCATATATGAGCGGCTTAAAATGATGCTTCGAAGTATTCGAAATAAATTGTTTTAAATATACCTAAAGAATTTATCGCATCAACATATATAATTACCTACTTACGTACTAAAGTACAACATTAATACGTAAGGTTGTGTTAATCCTAAATTCTGAATCCGCTTCCCATTTCAAATTAACCGCATATAGACAAGATTCAAAGATTTAATATAACTCTGTTTTAGTAAGGTTGTCTTTCACCCGCGAATTGTTCGTTAACTTTGAGTGACAGCAACATTGAGGTATGTAGTGCAATTCTGTTCTTTTTTGACAGCTGACGACGACGACGTCCGTCGTCGCGGTCTATTCTCTATACATTCGTAGTGCGGTGCTACATTTTTCAATTGGTCAATTAATTAATGTTTAATTTTAGGAAGCTCCTATTAAGGTCGTATTATGTATCCATTATAAAAAAAAACCTGTCACTTTGTGGATCACTTTCATTTATGATAGTTTCTGTGTAATGTTATGATATTTGAAGTAAGTATGTTTTATTACAAATTATTTATTATAAATCCAAGACTGTTCATTGTCGAAATCAGTCAAAAACAAAGGCCCAGTTCAGCAGAGGACATCTCGTGACAGAATATGATGATGATACTAATTTTATAGTGGTTACAGAGTTGGTATACATATTTCAGATATCTGCAGCTCGGATAAGTCATATTATGGGCATCCTTAAATCAGCCAATGATGAAGATATCTTGGAAAAAAATCGTCAAGCTCAACAGTTGAGACTTTTGGCGAGTAATTCTTTAACTATTCTTGTTGAAATAAACATTGATTAAATTGTGCACAGCACTACAAAGTCAATGCATTTTTATTTACTGGAAATGCTAAAATTCTTCCAAATTCTATATAGAAGTCTTTGATATCTGGCTTATTTTTATTATTCCTTATAAAAAAATACCTCGTCAATTTAGTAGTATGTACTTACATACGAGTATGTTATTAAACATTATTCGTAAAAAATATTAATTGTTTCAATATTTTCAAAATATGGGCGCTATATCTAGCTTTCTTTTTGTGAAGTTTAATTCGTAATATTAAGATAAAGTTAAACCAATGAATAGCCTTCATATTAAACCGTTAAAATTGGTATATTCAGTACATTAAAGTTTTACTAAAATATGAAATAAAATTAGCCTTTATCTAGTTTCCATATCATAAGTTTGCTTAGCTTGGGATTACGACTCAGATCATTAAAATAAATGAAATCCACTCGCAGAGCGCAGTTGATGTTTACAATACACCTTCCAGCCCATTTTAATTCTTTTGACCTATTCAAGTATTCAATTGTTTCGACATGCAATAGTCCGGGAGGTACTGATGCATTTTAGGTAGTATTAATACGCCGATCGATGGCCATCTTTTTCAATAGATCTTGAATGACTAATATGTGAACCACGCATCAGCGATGCACCCGCGGTGGGTTTAGGATTGGAAGGTTACGGCAGGGGTAAACTTTTTTTTTTACAAATTCATGCGAGCAGCTGACGCGTGTTCCCCCCTCCACCATGCAGCAGACGATTTTTTTCAGCTCAGTATTATGTCAAATACTTATGAAACAAGTTTGAGCCGGCGTACTATGTCTTTTTTTTTACTGGGAGTGGCTGATGACGGATGTAGAAGACTTGAGCACTTACTTGAGCAGACGGTCGGTTCACTTATTAGTCATATAAGATCAACTATACATTTCAACGTCAGCCGGCTTACTATGACTTTTGTGTTTGCAACGCTACCTCCCGGACTAACCGTCACAACGGAGTCGTCGTCGGTTGCTGTCAAAAACGTTTCAGAATACCAAAGCAGCTCATTTGAATCGACCGGTCGGTAGACAGAGCTCCTGTCTCGACGTATTTCCGTTAAATGCTCTTTTGGTATATATACGTATATTTTTTGAGCAGAGGGTTCTCAGAAATGTATTACTAGATTTTATTTTAGATAAATAACGTTTTATTTTAGAGTAAGAGCTTTTTAGCTCAGACTGCCACCTTGGTAACATGTCAAAACAAAAGATACGATGGCAATTTTGATCGCCTGCCTTTTTTTTGTATTTGTATTTTATTCGAATTGATTCTAGAACTAGATACCTATTGAACAGTCGGGTTGGATCATGTGGAGTACAATACCTCCGTGTCTCCCATCCTCCTCCTCTTATACGTCTAGTACTTATTGGAGGAGGGGTGACAGCTAGTGTTTGCTCTGCACCCATCGACGTCCGCCGATGGGATAATGGCGGCACTTCGGGTGACACCGACACTCGACGAGATTTCGTTTCCATTCGGCTTAATGAATTCCTTACGTATAAATACGTGATCGGTTTATTTTATTGGCATTAACATTTTGATAATGTTAACTGTATTCAGCAGACGGAAAATAGGATTGACGCAATACCAAGTATCAGTGGATCGGATGTTTTTTTTCAACATAATTGGAATCTAAAGTTGGGTCTACGCTAGGCGAACCGAGCACGAGCCGAGCACAAGCGAAGCACGAATTCGCGTAGCTGTTCAACTGTGCTCCGCCAATTGTTGGTTTTTTGACGAACACAGGGATTCGCATCGCGTTCGTGTACGTCCACACTCAACATGGCGAGCGACGAGCGAAGAGCGGCTCAGCACGTGCTCGGTTCGCGTAGCATAGACCCATCTTCAGATTAACTATTATTTAGCTATAACCATGGACCAAACAATAGGAAACACAATGTGAACATGATAATACGAAAAAAAAAATCTTAAGAGAGAAGAGAGAATACTTTATCTGTTTTTTATTCGTTTTGGTATATAGGTATACTTATATAATGTCGATAATAGATAAGGAAAGGCATTACATATAAAGTACACTTTATGTATATTACCTTCATCTCATATAAACAAGCACCAGTTGTTATGTAAGATGAGATATAAATAAAGATGAAAGCCATAAAAGAAAAAATCCCGCCGAGATTTTTCCTCGTTTTTAGATATTGATGTATTTGGAAACACGCGGAAATATTCGATATTAACTTTTTCGTTCATACAACAACGTTATATGAAATAGTTAACCATTTATGTGCCTGCAATTTTTCCGATATCAAACACAACAAAACATTCGGGAATAAATGCCAATTTTCACCTCAAAGGAAAGCTATCTATGAAAGAGAAGCAGCCAATCGAAAAGCTAGCGCAAGGTAAATATTATTTTGCGATTTCCTTTAACATTAGATGGGTCTAAAGTCACGTAGCAAGCAGCCAGTGATTTCAATTTCTCGCAAAGAGTTCGCGCTACCCACACTGAACTCTCCCAGGAGGAAAAGTGAAAGGTACGGTGAAAATAGTAGACGCCTCTCATCAATTTAGGTATACAACATAACTTAAGATTTTATAATAATAAATAATTGAAAACTAAACTCTGAATTAGTTTAAAATTCTTAACGTGTATTATTAAATATAATAAACTTGTATAAATGGCATCAATATATTCAATATACGAGTACATAAAGAACGAAAAAAGTTGCCGTTTGTTCTTAAAATAACAAAGACATTTGAGCGGATAATATCGACGAGCTGAGGTCACGTAATTTCTACAGCAAAGACAGTGTATACTTATCGAGGACCTTCTTATAATGCGAACTGAAGTCTGAACTGTAGTGTACCTACAATAGTGGAGGTAGGTACGTGTGTACCGAGCCCGCGAGACGCGTGTCGCGGGGGAATGCGTTGGGCCCATATTAAATCCCAAGCCTCGCGCCGTTCGCACCGTGAACACCCAGCTTTGTTGCGGACACTTTACAATCTTCCCTGACTCCGCGATGTTATTGAAGAAGTTTTAACTTCGAGTTTGACGTTCATTTGGATAGTTTTCATTTCCACAGGTCACATTGATGAATAGCCGTTTTATGTCATGACTAGCTTTCCGCCTCGCGGTGCACCTGGGAACCAGTTAGGGGTGGATTAAAAAAAACTTTTGTTTATTTTGTTTAGCCTTCGTTATATAAGGAACCCATGTGCATAATTGTAGACTTCTAGAATCTGCCGAATGGATCGAAGAAATGGTGTTGGCTAACCTTTACGCTGGTAAAATTTTAAGTTAATTGTGCCTATCATCGGTGTTCAACAGCTGTTTACCTAAATAGTCAAAAAATGGCGCCTCGCAATATCCTTAATCATTCTATAGCAGACAAAGAAGAAACTTTTAATAAAAATATTATCGCGCTCAATTTATCAAGCCCTTCTGAAATAATCACAACGATGCAGGCTAGGCTCATCAAAAAGTAAACAGTATAGTAATCTGAGAGACAAAGTAAATAAAACTCTATAGTCTGAATCATAAAACACAATACCATCGAGAGAGGTAGAGCATAGCGTAATATTCGCTCAAAGAGCAGCTCGACTGGGGAAGTACCTCCATCTTACAGAATACCCCAGCCAAATAACTTTGTTCTTTAAAGTTGTGTTCCTGCGCGTGAGTAAGGTCGCCAGGGCTCATAGGGGAGGGGGGAAAGGTCGGTAACGCGTGAGCGATGCTTCGTGTGTTGCAAGCGTCCATATGGCTACGGTAACCGCTTACCATCAGGCGGGCCGTATGCTTGTTTACCGACTTAGTTGTATAAAAAAAAAAACAATATGCTATATCTATATCATATTTGAGTATGTAATGAGGTTACCACCACTATAAGAGACACACATATGAAAAGAACCGCGTATTAATGCTGGTTAATAATAATATGACACGAATTAGTTTGAGTTCATGTGTGTTATGTTAGTCGATAATATAATGAATCATAGTTATTTTCGTACAGTATCAGCGGGAGGCTGATAGCGTGACTAAATCTAGATCAACGTGTATAATTATAAAATTTACGTTTCCGTGGGTTCATACATAACATTTTTAGAATTAAGAAGCGTTATGCAATCTATCTATCTGTCTTCTATACCTAGAGTAAATACACTGACGAGCAATATAAAAAGCCACTATCATGAAATATTTCTAAAAACACGCATTTACCTTCTTGAAGTGAAAAGCAATATTCATATGTATTTGATAACGCATTTAAAAAAATACCAAATTGAAACAAAAAAAATATTTATCTTGCGTGGTTTTGGAAATATTTCATGACGTTAGTGGCTTTTTTTATATAGCTCTTCAGTGTATATCTATGCTTGATATAATAAAGCCGAAGAGTTTTTTGTTTGTTTGTTTAAACGGCCTAATCTCTGGAACTACCAGAGATTTGCGTCATTATGCGTGATTTCAACACTTATAGAAGAAATACGTGGAATATCTAGCTAGATAAAGCCAAGCTTAACTCAAATAATATGCCTCAATTTCTTTCAATATCCGCAGCTAAAGTGGTGGTGTTAGCCGTAAAAAGTCTCGACACAGCTGGCTGAAACGGATTGGCTGAAGAAAGAACTCTTGAGAAGTAGTTAGCGAGGGATAAGTTCCATGTTTGAACTTGCATCAGGCCCCGGTATCGGCTGAGATGCATTTTAAAACCTAATGCCGACAGATTGTTGAAGTTTGCTTTGAAATGAGAAGAGCGCCCTGGTTGTATAGCAAGAATACCTATGAACCACCGCTTGTACTGAATAGGTTCTTAATATTATTTTAATTCTTCAACCTTTCCTTTATTTTTTTAATAAATGTTGAGTAGATTTGGAAAAAGCTACATTAGTACCTACTTGTATTAATAAATTAAGGCCAATAACACTTGTAGCTGGGATCAGGGTTCCGTCCTAAGCTTGTTTTATGCCCCAAGGAAAAGCAGAGAAGAATTAACACTCCTTCAGACGCCGGATAAACTGCGAACGGATCGTTTAAATGCCGCTCACCAACGTAAATTATTACTCTCGCCACCCTTGTTTCATCCATTTATCGTGGATAAGTCATCTTGGCAAATACCTATGTAGTATTCTTCAGATTGTCTTTGAAATAGGTTATGTTATCATAAAAAGTGAATTTGTTTGTGACTTCTTCACGCTCAACCGCATTAATATCAGTCGTGATGAAATTTGGCAGGTATTTACAATATTGGATCCTTTTATCCCGGGAAAACATAAATCCCTAGGGAACGCGAGAGAAAACGCGGGGTGAATACTAGAGCACAACTAAACTATCTAGTACTGGTAGATACTGCAATTGTACACTGCACTTCATTAAAATATCTATTCATACTGCAATGTGATGGATTCAAGTCTTTATATGTTTAATACTAATTTAAACAGATTATTCCTTGATATTTTTAAACTGTGCACTTTAAATATTTCAGTGAAGTAAATGAGATTTTAATCCTTAAGCGAAGTCGTTGCTATAAGAGACTTCGCAGAGCGTTAAAAACTATTTGATACTGCCAATGGAAAGAGGGTAGAGCATGGTAATCCTGAGATTATGCTAATGTGACGCTACTTACACGAGACTAGAACCTTTTTTAGAATAGATAAATGAATTGGCATCAATTTCAAATACAAAGTACAAATGGTTCAGAGCTCCATCAATATACATACCTGAAGGTAGCATCCCACGGCTGTGCCACACAGAGGGAAAGTACTTTAAATATTAAAGATACGAAAATTTACAGAGATACTTTATTTTATTTACAAGTAGATTCATAGACTTGCCTGAACCGCGAATCGAACATAGGAAATAGAAATATATTTTTACAAAAGTGATAAATAGAAAGATTTTTTTTGAAGGATAATTCTTACCATCAGGCGGGCCGTATGCTTGTTTGCCACCTTAGTGGTATAAAAAAAAGCATCTTTAATGAAAGGAAAATATTGAAATTAAATATTGTATTATGATGTTTCCGTACTTCCTCCATACTTCCTCACAATATCGGCAATTTTTGTTTGAATTGTAGCAAAATTTTCTATTCACAATATTTAAAGCACTTAAGTAATTACTCTCCGTCCGTGTGGACGTCCTATATAGTATTTATGAATAACATTACTATAGGTTTTCCAAAACTAACGATAACATTGTAAAAGCAGTAGGTATAGATCTTAAATTCGCAGAATCAACCAACAATCAAAATGTTAATAATACCCAGATAGCAAATAATTATAAAGAGTAGGTCACTCTTTATGATATAACTGCTCAACAAATTGAGCACCTAATTCCAAATTACGGCCATTTCTTTTCCCTTTGAAGTCAGTTAATATTTTAATTTCGTCAGCATTTAAACTCAACATAGAATTTCAAACATTTTTAATTACAAATTAGTAAACTCGGCACTTTTTTGAGAGTAAATCAGACTTTTAATAATTACTATGCAAAGCTTAATTAACTGAAAGTAAATTCATTTACGTTTTGGGACAAATGAGGGTGATGCTCTATATTCAACGGTGAATATAAGTGTTGTGAGAGATTTTGTATGCTTTTCACTTTTTCCTCTATTTCAATGTAAGTCTTTTATGTAATTACTTTAACACTTGACTTTTCATGGCTTACTGTTCCTTTTAACTTGCTGCAACAAGGGATTTTTATATATTTGCTTCAGAGTCGCAACTAATATTTTGGACTGTACTTCGGATTGTTTTTATATTTTTATGAAAACTATCATACAATATACATTTTTTTTTAATGTGCTATTTGTTTCATATTTACATTATTTTTGTAGTGTTGTGTATTTTTCAAAATAAATATATTTTCATTTCATTTTCATTATAAGGAACATAATAGTAAATTGGTGAATAGCATGTTACTACCAAATATTATGCTTTAAACAGTATAGTGTATTGGGTCATGAAGCTATTGTAATTAATTCACCTCTTAAGAGAAGATGCAACTTCATAAACTTTGTGGTAGGTACCTTTATTTTTATTTTTTTATTCCCTTGATATAGGTATGATATCATCAAGGAGCTTAAATTGTATATTTATTTACGTATTCTTATACGTTAAGTTAGTTGTGGATTGCATTGAGAATTCTCAAATGATTGAAATATCCACGTAAAATGGAGCTCCATTCCCACAACATACTAGCTATCTACAACTAGACACATTAGTCAGATTGGAACCTCTTTGCCAAACTTAGAATTGTAAAATAGTGACTGCAACCACTCTCGGATGCTGTTTGATTCGACGAAAACATCTCTTTTATTTTTTCTCTGCAGATTTGAATTTGGTATCTTTCAAAAAAGAAGAATATCTATAATAAAAATGCTGAATGCATGTAATTGGATAAGTCGCCGCATGTATGAATAGTAACAAAGATAAAATTGAAAGATGACTTGAGAGAGCCATTCTCTCTGACCGATTTGGCTGTATTTTTTTCGGTGTTCGTTGCAGTCGGTATCAGAACAAGGATTGAATGTTTTTTTTTTGGAAAATCCACCTGAAAATTTGAAAAGAAAATGGACGCGAACGAAGCCGGGCATGAACAGCTTGTTTTCAAAAAGGATAAATGATAGTGTTATGATCTTATGCAAGGCCAACTTTCTTTGATGTTTTGAGATATTGTATCAACTGAACGCTCGAACCACTCCCCTAACTCACGAAACGCTGCTTTCATAATAAAAAGTCAGTCTAGTGAAATGGAAAGAGTATCTGAAACAATTGCGATTTTAGAATAGGATAGAATATATGAGGATACAAACATATATACAGATAAGTTAATGTACCTTCGTGGTAACTGCTAGAATGTCTAGAATTTAATGATACAATTCCTAACTGTAATGCCGGCGCTGTAAATTACAATAACTCACAATTTGAGTTTGAAAATTGCAGTAACAAAAGGTATGTACGAAAGGTATTAATTAAGCGAGTGGAGAATCATAATATTTGCACAGAACAAAATCATGTCAGGGCACCTTCATTTGTTTTCCCCAAGGAGGGTTAATCAAACTGTCGAGAGCGCAGCGTCAGCGCGAACTAATTTGATCTAAAGTTAGCATTTCCGCGGCCAACTTCTTTGCCATACTAGTTATCATACTTAATACAATGTACATAATATCTCCTCTACCATTGTCTGGAACTTCAATAATAAGACTGAATATACTTCCCCTACTTCAGCTAAGATGTACCTAACGTGTATGTACAAAGTCGGTACTCGGTATTATAAGTACGGTTCGAGTTAACCACCGCGGCTAGAAGTTGTTTCAAACTTCGATTATATTGAGCTTAAGCGCGCCCTACCTTGAAATATGGGGATATCATTCTGTCAGGTCGGGTATTTCATTTAAATAACAAGATTGAAACCTTGCAAGTTGCGTGAACTAATTACTGAAGGTGAGGATTGTCATCGAATCCCATGAGAGTAGCTTTGTAATAACTATAATTTACTCCTGCCACAATCCATCAACATCTGTCTACGGCCCTCAAAATGGCTACAATTAAGACTAGTTTACACCGTTTTGAGCAATTTTTTTAGTTGAACCAATCACATTTAAAATCGCTCTTGCTCTGATATTGATATCGCCATGGGACTGCAAATTTCCGAGCGAGATGTATCACCTGTAAATAATTCAGTATAACGATATAACCACACTATCAATATTACTCACCTTCTTAGGTTTCCCATTCTTCCTGAGTAGCTTGGCGCAGCAGAGGCCCCTGGTATCGGGCAGGGGCGCGGGGGGGCGGCGTGACCAGCACAGCCGCTGCGGACTCACCGCCACCGCCGCCTCGCTTCGCACCTCCTCCTTATCTTCACACATTACCAATACACCCTACCTCCCCTTCTTCCCTTACACAACCGACGAAAAATCACAACCTCCGAGATATCGATGCTTTATGAGAACCTCTGGCATTGTTTTCGCCTATAAAACTACGGACGACGCTCGATAAAGCTATCTCTCGTTAATATATTATAGAAAATACGTTTCTTTCTTGTTTCAGCTAAATTATTTAAAGTGTTGCGCGTCGTAGCCGTATAAAAATAATGATGAGCCTTAAAAGAGATTAAGTTCGATACTTTTGTACTATTTTGTATAAGAGAACTTAAATTACATTAATGCAGAAGCTATGTTATTTCTATGTTAAGGTGTGGCAACGTCCGTTTCAGCATCTGTAACAAAGAAAAATAATTCTATAGATATCGGACACAAAGGCATAAAACTGGAGCAACCCTTTTTATGAGTTAAAAAGTTGATTTATTCATATTCCGTCATTGCTCACTGATTCGTACGATTGTCGGCATTTGGCGAAATATAGGTATCTCCTCTACCTATAGATTTTGATCTTTATAAATTACCTATACAAGTCAAAACCTAAGCTAAAACCGAATCTAATTAGGTATATTAGATCAAAATACGATATATTTAATATTTACATTTGTTTTGTGGTTCGGTTCAAGAGCATGTGTAATTTCACGATAATCCCTACGGTTTAAAAGTAAACTTTTCAAAATGAAATACAATACTGAAAATGTGGAGTTAAAACTGTATTGACGTGAGAAATGAGACTTACTTTGTTGAACAATAAGCAAGTTCGTAACTCTGTGAATACAAGGGAGTCTTTGTAACGAAGCCCGGCTGAAACGAACTTAGACTAATTTCCATGTAATTTGTGTTCGTTCGCGGGATTTGGCGGAGAGTCGTAAAGTAAAAATGTTACTTGTAGACCGCACCCTGATGAATATTAAACACAACACTGCTAATGAATGCACCAACTTACTCGACATAATTACAGCGAACTCATTGAATACTTTGCCGAACTCTGCCGACACTTGTTAAAATTCTTGACGAGTGTTTTACTGGGGGAACATGGTTCGGCGCATACATTTACATCTTACTGCCTTATGGTTTATAACCGTAAGGTTGTAATTAGTAAGTTATTTTATAGGTGACTGTATAATATCGTAAGTAATAAGTCAGAAATAGTAGCAATAGTCAACATAGCTGTTTATTATATTGATGCTAAAATACTAAAAACTTTACCATGTTTTTATATGTAATAGGTATTTTATTATGTTACGAATATTTTCATGACTTTTTATAAGATTGTGAGAAAAAAATCCGCAAAAAAGATTATACGCAGTTTTTTCTTAAATTTGTGTAGGCTTATGTTTGACCACAACCTCACCTTTAAAAGTAATTACTGAAAAAAATGTATGTAGTTCTGTATTACTTGGAAAAAATTGTAGATGTTTCTCTGTCTGGTTCATCTCACGTAGAAAGCTAAAGGTATTATACAATAAGTAAATATAATTCACACCGCAATTCTGGATTCATTCCAACAGCTAATATCCCATTCTGTTTGTCTTTCGAGGCAATAAAATGACTTTTATGCAAATCATACGAATTCTATACATTTTTGATGAGCCACCCCCGACGCATTCGCAGCGTTTAATTAATACATTTTTCCATCAAAAGTTTGATATTTCCAAACTCACGGTTTATTTATGTCTCAAAAGATTTAGTGAGCCGTAAATAATGTCGCTTGAATACTGAAAATAATGCATCAGGTAAGTATTATACAGTTCTACGGTTTTCCAGATTATCTACTTATGTTCAATAATATTTGGAACTAGCTAATCCCCGCAGTTTCACCGGCATACGGTTTTTTGTTTTTTTTTGCGTAATTCTTTTTCTAAAATAAAAGTAGCCTAAGTTACAAACAAAACTTATATAACTACATTTTTAAATGTTGGTTTTTGGTATAAGTACCTGCAGTACATACGTTTATATACATTTACCCCCTTATTCATAATAAAGTTATCAAACGTTGATTAGCTAAAATTCTGAAGTCTTTATCTAACAATTGACATTTGGTGATCGAAAGAGTGAGACGGGGAAACTATTACACTGATTTAGTTAAAAAGCGATTATGAATAAGGGGGTTAGTAAAAAAGCTGTTACATTAAAACATACACTTCGATCTTATTATACATACTCGTATATAAATACTATTATTAATAACGACGATTAAATTGATGAAAAATTATAATTCGTCAAAACAATACTATAGATTAGCTTTAGGTTTAGCGAAAACATCTATGTAAATAAACCTATAATGTGTTAGGAGATCGTGGATTTCTTCATTAACGGACATAGTGTACCTACGCGTTAAATAAATTATACCTAGCTATCTGGTAAATAAATATTATAGATTATTTATTACAGCAGGTAAAAACAATAGGAGAAGCAAATAAACAATAATATTCCTTGATTTAATGGATTAACTTTATTATAAAAAAATATGTAATAAAGATACTGTGTCACAGGATTCCTTTGCTTTCATTTTTTAAACGAATTACTCTTTGTAAAGATCAAAGGTGAACTTTTAAATGGTGCCTCTTTTGTTATAAAATAACATTCATAATCCACCCTCATTAATTACTGCAAATAACTGCTCGAGTACTAGTCTACAGGTCTACACTAGACTGAAGGCTGTTGATATGCGGAAAAACGATGCTTTTTCTCCTTTTTTCCGAAGTGAGCTCGCGTCTCAACGTCAACAGCGTATAAAGTGGTTTTATAATAAAATCAAGCTCTTTTGATTTAAACACGATAGCTCTGCTTGACGAGCGGTTGAACATGGAAATGAGAGACTAGAGAAAAATTAGCTCTACATACGTTGTTTATAAAATTGCAGGTTTATTTATTTGGTGGTAGAGATTTTATTACTCGTTTTATGTACATGTATTCTAAATGAGAATGTACAATATTAGCCTTACCTACACCTTTTATTAAACAGGCTAAAGGGAAATACGAATACCGCAAAAATAAATTAGACGTTTTTATCCCAACCATGAAGTTATGTTCATATATTTCTACAGAATTGCACTCGAGCAATGGCACAGTAAATTCAATAGAACTTTCCAAATACTGACTTTTCTGTCTTTTAAATGATACCGAATAGTGCCTCAAAACAACATTAAGAAGAGGAATTATTTGCTGAAAACTCCTCTTTTGTATGTTTCGAGCTTGTGCCAAATTCGATGCCGGTAAGTTTATTGTTATATCCTTATTATACTTATCTTTTTAAAGTCAAAGAGCATAATCATACCAACATAGAATAATGGAATCACTAAATAAGAATAGTACATTATGATACATGTGTGCAAAGTTGGTCATTAAAACACGAGGCGATTAGAGAGCCGAGAGTGTAATTATCAATGCACACCCACGTGTCATACGACGTTTTTCAACACACTTGCGAGGAAAAAACAAACTTGTATTTCTTGGTCTAGATTTTTTGATAATAACCAACCACACAATGAGAACGTTAACAAATATGGCGCCCAAGTTTTTTTTTTGGACAGGTATGCGCTGTAATCTGTTTTACCCCTTTAAATTAAGAATTCTTCGTCTACACACATCAAAACTTAACATAATCGGGATTAGACTTATTATAAAACTGTGCGTTAATCTAAAGTAAAAAGCACTAGTGCGTAATAAGCTGCATTAAGATTCTAAAAACGGTGCAATAAACGTCAATTTACGAGCAAGTATGTTGAAAAATAGTTTACGGACGTACGAAGTTTTGAAAAAAAAAAAAAAGATATTTTCTTCACATCGTTTATCTGATCCCTAACTAAGCAGAGCTTGTACTATGGAAACCAGACTACTGAATAATATACCTACTTGGTACTTTTAATACTTAATAATTTATAAAATTTATGTTTAATAATATACTGCATACTTTAAGATCTCTTTGATTTTTATACCTTTGTCCATTCTCATTCAGTAGAAAGGCACAAAGGAGTAAAACTGTATTTATGTAGGATAGAGTTATAAATTATTTTGGTGACCGTATTATAAAATATACAAAGCATTGTAATCTTTATTTGAAAACCGAAACTATTGGAATTTTGCCTAAGCAAAATATGCTGATATTTTAAATTCTCCAACAAAAATAAAACAAATTAAAAAAGCCTTTATTTTATATACAAGTTTACTCTTACCAAATAATTAAGTAAGCCAAAAGCATATATGTCTTCACAGTGAGGTTGTAACCCGCGGATCAAATATCGAATTCGAAGTGTATTCGCGTAGAAAGTTGTGAAGTTTTACGTAGCGCGGGTCTACGAGGGTGCTACGGCTTAACCGTCAATCGGTACTGAGAGCCGCGGCCGCTCTGTGTCGGCGGCAAACAGACGCCCGCCTTATATCGGGAGCGTCCATACCCTTCCCGCGAATACACCCCCCAGTCGTCTACCACTGAACACGGAAAAAAGTGCTACGAAAATCGTCTTAAGTCTATACACAATGAATAAGCTTTTCTTCTGTAAATAAGAGCAAAGTCATTGAGGTTTTTATTGTTGTCGTTTTTGTTTCTCATTCAAGAAATTTTAATCTATCGATAACTATAACGAATAAATTATTTTAATATTGTGCTTATGCTGGTTATATAGTTTGTTTTTGCTATTTTATTAAGAACCCCATGAACAATATCTCTATTTTAAACTAGGTATCTAGGTAGATACCTACCCACTATCATATTTAAACTAGGTAGTTTAAATATGATAGTGGTAGATAGTGTTTGTGGCCAAACGATGTCAAGTTTTAGCTTGCCTAGAAGATTGATTTCTCGGTGGGCTTTTAGAATTAGTCTTGCAGTAAAAGTATACGATTTAAAAAATAAACACCATACAAACATAATATCAATACTTAGATAAAGGTGCAGTGTCGGCAAACACTGGAACTCTGCGAGCGTTGTGAGGGAGCGAAGAGCACCAGCCCTTGCTTCAGCTGATGAAGACGAAGCAAATGAAAGCGAGTCGTAGCGAAGGTTTGAGAAATCAGAGCTCGACGACCTAAGATAGCTCTAGCAATCTACAGCAGCAGTGTCTGACAACAGTCAGCCCATCTTCCATTACTTAACTTTGCAGAACTGTTCCTATATCCCGTGTACCGTCATATTCCTCGCTCATAACCTTTACTCTGCTATAAGAAGCACTCTCCGTCCTCACGCAGACATGAATGGACTTTATATGTAATCATACCTGTAGATACATCTACATTTCTGTGTACGTTTATTATTGTTTCCTCAGTGCAGTTTTATACAGGTGTAAAGGTAAGCCAACGAGACGAGATAAATAATGTAAACAAACTATTTAAAGAAATTATGTGGACAGCTGCTTTACCGACCGCTTTCCTGTACCACGTATTACATAACGACAGCTGTCGTCGTCAAACTGACGTAATTATTGAATGTGAAAGATAATGATCGCTCGCTATCGTAATGTAACTCAATAGAGGTCGGTTGTTTATATATTTTATATCCTCTCGTTGGCTCAAGTATAGACATTCAAGCTATATTAAAGAGGGTCTTATATTCCTTTAGTTCAAATAGGTAGTTTATATTGCTTCGTAGTACCTGGCTGGCTTCAACCCTTAATTTGAAAATCTGTCGCCAAGCATCTAGCGGTGTGGTCCGGCAATTGCACTTGAGAGTCCGTTGCGTTCTAGGCTTTGTATACGTTGGCAAGAAATCGGCAATCAATACTCCTAGTATTGGTAATGTCCATAGGCAACGGTAGATACTTACCACCAGGTGCCAGGTGGATCACCTGCATGATTGTCACCTTATTGACATAAAGAAAAAATTGTATACTTAAAAAATATCCTCTAATGATTTTCATTTACTGTTCCATTCAAAGAATATATCAACCTCCGTAAATAGGTATGGCGTGAATACAAAACCGCACCCTTACAAGTAAATAAATTGAAAGCCAGATGTGTCCTAATAATTTTCTTAATATCGAAAATACGGGGAAAATTGAGTTATTTATTTTTCTGCTGATTCTTAACATAAGCTGTCGGCTGAACAGGAAAACATAAAGGAAAACGACAGAGGGAAAATGTCACAAGTTTAAGAAACGACCGTGCGTTTTATGCGTCTGTTACTTGATAGAAAACAGCAGCCTGCCTGCCTCTACAGTAGAAATTTAATGTTATTGCTTTGTGAAGAATGGGTAAAGTTATGTAAAATGTCTACATGTAGCAAAAGTACGGTA
Source organism: Polyploca ridens (assembly GCA_951394255.1). Lineage (NCBI taxonomy): Eukaryota > Metazoa > Arthropoda > Insecta > Lepidoptera > Drepanidae > Polyploca > Polyploca ridens. The sequence continues at coordinate 7,113,935 of OX596258.1, forward strand.
CATTAGGCTCATTTTCAGTAAATTATATTTTTTTACTATATACCAAATAGAAACTATATCTGAGCGATTTAATGACTGAAGTTTAATATTTTTGGGTTAAACAAACAAGCTTTGACTAGGTATACCTATGTAGTTATTGTGTTATATACGCGTTTAATTGATTCTACGATATTACTGCCTACTTACAACAAAAGTTATGACAAATAAGTACGTAAATATGATATCATCCTTGGCTATCAACAATACCGGAATTCATATTGAACCTTGAGTTTATCGTAAGAGAATTTATCGTAGCACAAATTGCATTTCCGGATTACAAGCAATATTAAAACTATAATAATAACAAAAAAGCATAGGCAATTTGATTTAAAAGCTAAAAGAAAGTATTGCATTCTCCGAGAAAACATAGGTATTTGTAAGACACAAGGCAAAAATCTCTTACAACAAAATATCAAAACGTAAATATAAGTAGCTCACCTTAAGCTTCCACACTGGCGCTCTTCGAAGATCACATGGTATCTTTAAATTGCGATACCAAACCTCTATATGCGATTGCTACAAACACTGAACACGCTCGGGAACTAGTTTACAAATATATAATTGCACAAAATATAGTTTGTTTATGTGAATAACTGTGCTAAATAAGATGTAGTAGTATCATGTTGTGCTAGGGCGGGCTCGTAGCGCCGACTAGCGGCGGGCGCGCGAAGCACTCGCGACGGCGGCGGCGGTAACTGGGATCGAGGGTGCCGTCTGTCGGTCTCTGTCTCCCCCCTCTCACTCACACACTTCACTGTAATTGACACGCAAAAGCGATACGCAAAAACGACGCTTTTATCAATGACATAGGATATAATATTAGTACGTTCGTACCGTACGCCGATCTCCCGCTCGAAGGCTGCGCGTAGTGGCCTTGAGTGGGCCTGATGTTTTCATCTGATGTGCGTAATAAAGCGTTTAGGGAGGGGACAACTCGCACCCCCCCTGGAACAAAGATGCAAGTCGACTTGCGTGTTTTTTTTTTATTGCACAAAAAAATCAAGAAAAAATTAATACATATTGTCAATTTTTTTCATAATTTTTATCTTCAAAATGAAGGAATTAAATACAATTTTGTAAAATATTGCAACATTAAAATATTTATATTTCCATCATAAAACGAAGTTAATATATTTGCACTTAATTATTCACCAAAGTTCCATATGACTAATAGCATATTCATACTTACATACATTTTGAACGAAGACTTAAAATATGTATTTTCAAATAACTGTAGTTGCATACTTGTTACACAAACGAGTAGCTCGAGGAAAACCTATGTAAACGACACTTACACATTGAATGCACTACTAAATCAGAATACAATTAAAGAGTTATCTGCAATAATATCGAACAGCGAGACTTCCTTAACATGTCAACAATGCAATATTCATAATTACTCCATCAACTGTTTCGAGGAATAATTACGCAACGCTCCTTTTTAGGTTTTTCTCAATACACATTGAGTACATTTAAAATATAAACACGTAGGCCCCTCACAGGTAGTTTTAGTTATCATTTGATGTATACTACATATTTTTAATAACGTTGATAAATTTTTAGGACAGTTTTTTTACGCTCCTGAAAAGTTGTCACTTTTCACTTACAACATTCTTCCAGGAAGGGTGCGAACTGACTTTAGCTGAAGGATTTATAGAGGAATCTCTAAAATTAATTCGACGCGATTGTTGTGCTCTCTCGTTGTCATAGGGTGACGGCATCGGATTTAGTCATTTGCATAATCGGAACAAAAATACTGCGTATCTTTCAATAATTAGTGCAGGAAAATTATGTAATAGTGAATAGAAATAGTAATCATAATAATACATATCATCCATTTAAAAAATATATAACATTTAATCCTTCAGTGATGAATGTAAGGCAAAGTATAGTATAGTATAGTAAATAAAAATAATTATTATAATGTTACCTTCATTTAATCAAAATAAATATTTAACTTTAATCTTTCAATAATTAATGTAAGGCAAAATATTCATGCTAATATATAAATAAAAATAATAATGATACCTTGATTTAATAAAAAATATGTATTTTACTTTAAAGTCTGAATATTACATCTATATCTCACAGATTTCCTAACAAAGATTTTACAACCCATTAATAATATTCAACATAAGCTCTGACAAAGCGCAATGAATATATAAATTAAAGTTTGCTTAAGTAGATAAACTTGACAACAGATAACAATTAAAGTTATTAGGTAATTTAATTGTACTTTGAGACATCTATTTATGTAGACATTAGTTTTTAAAACTAAGCATAATTGCATTTGAAAAGCATTGGCGATTTAATTGGCTATTTGCATATATTTTTATTCCTGTGGCTGTAATAGGTATGTATGCTACTTATGCTAGTTTAGGATTGTTGCCATAATTTCAGCCAATGAGCAATGGTTCTAGTTTACCGGATTCATACAATGCTTTGACATCTGAACCACCTCCAATACAGTTGCCATTGATGAAGACTTGAGGTACCTGAGAAAAAAAAACATGGACTTGTATATGATCTGGCTTTGTTATCTACGGGTTCACTATATTACCCCAGTAAGGATGGCCTACCCTTCCTTAATGATTGCATCCATTATTTGCGTGTGCTCATGGATAGGACTTACATCCTCTAAGATATACAAACTATAACTAAATATGAAAATAAAACAGGATTTGCAAGTCAACTGATCAAGGAACCTGTATGCAAAATCCCATGTTTTTGGTACCTCTGGTTTGAGCTGTGAATGCCGTTGCCAATCAGTCAGTTTCTCTTCAATATACAGATAGAGAACTGTTAATAGATAACTAAAAGGACATAGGTAATAATAACAATAATTCAAAATGATTGAATGTGAATTGAAATTAATTGAGTTCTAGCATAATTTGGTAAAGAATTGTAGATGAAAAATTCAAACTAATCATTAATAATGATTAGCCAATCAAATAGGTTCACTTGCTCTTCTCTTTAAATATTCAAATAGCTATCCCCACTGTTTCAGCTGCATTCCTCGAATAAGTATTCTGTAACAGTTAATGTAGCTTCCTATTAGTGATAGAATTTTAGAATCAGATCAGAGTGCTCAGTATTGAAGCACTCATGGTGTAGCACAATGAGCCATTCTTAATCAATCGGCAAACTGAAGCTACCACCATCGTGGCTGGTACCTGGATTGATGACACCTAATTGAGCGTTTCCGTGCTTCGGAAGGCACGTAAAGCCTTTGGTTCCGGCTATCACTTAATTGTGATAGTCGTTAAGCTACTTGGAGGTATACTAGGCAGCTTGAAAACTCCAACAGTAGGTTGACCACTAGCCTACCTCCACCAATCCACAGTGGGCACAATATCTGCCCATTCCCTTTCACCCTCATTTGTGAAATGAGGCCTGTGCTCAGCAGTGGGACATTATAGGCTCATGATGATGACGACGATTTCATAAGTTTACCCCCTACATCCAAAATTTACCTCTAAAATGTAGTATGGATTGTTCTTACGACCTTTAAAGTTCAGAATACCTAACCAGTGAGTTTTTATAAAACCGGTTAGTTTCGGCTATATCGCTAATAGGTATAATATGAATCATACTTCCATGTATGGCTACTTACAGTTCTGATACCAGAGATTTCCGATAAGTTATCTTGGATAGCAGTGCCATCTTCTCGCTCGTCTAACTCGTACACTTTGATGGGCTGTTTAACACTGTTAAACACCTGGAATTAGACAATAATTTCATTAAAATCGACCGGGTAGATACCGAACTTATCAATTGGTTTAGGTAAGAAAAAACAAATAATAAATACTAAAGTAACTCACATCTTTGGCCAGTTTACAGTATGGGCAATACGTTTTCGAAAAAACAACGACTTTGTCCTGGGAAATTGCATCTTTAATAAATTGTTGAATTTGCGCTGGATTCGCCATGTTGGACGTACGAACAATTTTGCTGGTTTGAGTGCCCATAAGTTTTTTTTTCATCAGCAAATTTGAAACGTCACCGCGCCATCAAAGAATGACACTGACAGTCATTGACAATCAATCATGCTGTGCATGACACTGACAGTAACACCTTTTGTTACCATAGATAAGAATTGAATTGAATCTCTGAGATTGAATCATAATAAATTAGATTAAGAGTGCGTACCAAGCCAGAAAAATATGGCAATGTCAGATGAAACAAACTTATGTCTAATCTTCGCGTGCAGATGAGATGGAGATAGCGTGTTCCGAGGAACAAAAATGAACTAAGCGCTTTTTATCTAAATAACTCGTAAAGTATAGAATATTTAAAAAAAATCGTTAGTAGCAGCCCTAGGTCATATGTTACTGATATTATTTATCGAATTTTTGTCTTAATTAGATACACCATGAACGAATAAAACCGAAAATTTGTTATTATTAGAGGTAGCTTTGTGATTTTTTTCTATCGAGGAAATTTCATTCCATTATGTTTTTGCTCAGGCAGAACCCTCGCGTATATAATGAAAATACCCATATAAAAATATTACTATTTACTTGGTTAAATTTCAATTCTAAGATTGTTATTTTGCTTTATACGCAGTCTTAAGTGCTAAGTCGTTTTCCAGTGGCATGCTATATATTTTCTCTTTATACGTTATATCTACATTATTTTTAGAAAGCGGATACATATTTCAATGAAAATCTTCAGTTTTAAGTTTGGCATTTCCCCCCTCCCGTGGAGCTGTGGTGTGTGGTTTTGTGTTTCAAAAAGATTCATTCTTCTTCTTCTTATTTTTAAGTTTGGCAACCAAGCCCAAATTAGAGCTCATTTCTGCCAGTGTCGAGTTATATTATAGTTTCCAGTCACTTTCACATTATAGTCCTCAGTCAGTCACCGTCCATAAAAGTCATATTTTACTACAATGGTGGTCATTGTACTAAAACTCTTCACGGACTTTTTGAGACAACTTGAAAAGTCACGATACTCATAATTCATTTCATTTCACTTCACTGGTGCACATGGATGATCTTTATTGGGTAAAATACCACCGAAAATACACAATAAAACTCAAAATACACGAATTTATGAAAATTAAAATGAAAACGCAATGTCACTCTGCAAGCTCCCGCCAAAAAGTCCAAAAGATTCATTCATATTCATTAAACACATGAACTAGTATTAGTAATATAACCATAGATTTAAATAGGGCATCGTGTCTCTACCCAGATAGATAGTCCGGTTTACCATATCACTCCGCTTGAGGCTTGAGGGGTTTCAGAGCAAAGAGTTTATTTATGATCCCTTATGGTTAAAATACCTGTCAAATCGAGTACTTTTGGTTCAAACAAGAATCTTATATGAGATTCTTGGGTTCAAATTAATTCGAATTATCAACAGTTCTATTTTTAAAAGTGTCGCCATTTCGAGCTATGTATTTGATTACAGCTCTCAACATTTATATTTGAGAGACCCTTGGGATAAAAAAACCTTTTTTGAATTTTGAGAAAAGATTCACCTTTTCTCAAAATTCAAAAAAGGTGTCCGCCATTTTCAATTATTTCGTTACTGGTCCGATACAAGATATAAATCTTTTCTCAAAAGTCAAAAAAGTGGCCGCCATGTTGAACAATTTAGTTACTGGTCCAATTGCGATATCTACCTCTTTTTATTATAATATCATTGTAGGAACCACAAAACAAATATTTTCTCAAAACACAAAAAAATGGCCGTCATGTTGAACAATTTAGTTACTGGTCTGATTGCTTTCAAAATAGATATTGGACCACATAACATGAATCTTTACTCAAAAATAGCGTCCGCCATTTTGAACTATTTAGTTACTGGTCCAAATGCTCTCAAAATTCTTCGATAGCATTTACGTACTCAATGACGAGTTTTCACTAAGCGGCGTTCAGTTATTGTTGAATTAGTTGAATGCGATAGATAATACGGAACGTATGGTACAGAAAGAGATAGCTATATGCAGCCGCTAAGCAAAATTACGACTTTGTCTGCAACAATTAGCGTGCGTTAATGCGATATCTACATCTTTTTATTAGAATATCATTGGTTCGAACTATCAACAGTTTGACCACAGTTTGACAGGTTATTTGACCATAGAGGGGTAGGTATCATAAGAAAACTCCCTTGGAAAACTCTGGAAAACTCCTCATTACCCTGGGGTGCGTTCAGTTACTTCGCCGTGTGATCGCCCGACGATCTTCTTAGTTTTAAGTTTGGCAACCAAATCCAAATTAGGACTTATTTCTGCAAGTGTCGAGTTATATTATAATTTCCAGTTACAATGGCCCGACGATCATCGTAGCGTTATAGTAACTCGGTGTCATCGCCCGAGTGATCACACCACACCGACCGTTCAACCATTCAATAACATCGTCGGACGTCGTCCGACGATCGCACCGGTCACATCACATCACATAGGGGTGCGTTCAGTTACTTCGCCGTGTGATCGCACGAAGATCATCGTAGCGTTCAGTAACACTATCGCACCGGTCATGGTGAGTCCAAAATATATTTATTTTGGAATCACACAAATCCATACACGCGGCAGCGTGTCAAGCCAAGTTCAAGACAAGAAAAGAGAACTGGCGAGCAGCACCGTGTGATATTATACACGAACCATTTGGAGCCACTTTCGAACGGGATATTTTTAATTGCACCTATGTTTAAAATTTTTTTAACGGTTTTTAATTTTACTTAAGAATGTTATACGTTCTTATAAATCAATTTCAGGAACTTAGCAGCCATTTAGATCTCAAGTCTTTTGTCGGTGAAGTCGACAACTACACCATAATTAACATAATATTGAACTTGGCTCCCATTTTTACATTTATGTTTTTGGTGGGATATAATGTTTCTCGCGAGCGACGGGTGTCCTATTATAACAATAAAATTGATGTCGTTGTTATATTATTAACCGCGAGCCAAGCGATTAATACCTAAGGGGTCTTTTTACTTATCATCGGTAGACATACCCCCTTCTTAACTACTGAGATTTTCTATAGTGGCCACCTCTACCAACCTCTCGGTCATAAAAGACGGCACACTATACCAGGCAACGCCTTACGAGGCGTCTGGGACCATCTGACCTACCGTCACGCCGCCAGAGTACTCGCCCCTGGTACTCAAGAGAAAATATGAGTCGCACCGTGATCACTCACTACCATTTGTCCAGAATGGTACCGGAGCTGTAAAGCCGCTCACAACACTCACCCCAGTACGCCAGCACTAGCACGAGCACTAACGCAGAACGCGCAGCGCAAGCAACGGCAACAGCGCATCTTGTTGGTGCTAGCGGATTCAATCCCCGCTAGGGACGCCAGATAAGCTGGCTCCCATTTCTCCAGAATGGTCCCGGAGCTGTCATGCACGCTCACCGCTCGAATACGAATCCACGCATCTACCAAATGCCTATAGCTGGGTTGCCGGAAAACTAATCCAACGGGTAGTCGGTCCTCTACTTTCTATCCAGGAAAGTGCCGGAGATGCAGCTCGCTCACAGGAGCTCACTTGCTTGAGGGTTACTCACGAACCCCGCGTCTGACCACCAGGTGGCCCTTTGCCTTAGGCCGATAACTTCAGACACATGTTGCGCGCGAGGAATGACGGTCGACCCACATGTAGCCGAGCAGACAACATGCCACTCCTCTGCAACCACCACATAGACCACCGGGAGTCCAAACCCATACCAGGTTCCGCCTTTGCGCTTGCAATGGCGGAGGGCCAACCTGACCCCGCGTACCCTTATCCAAACAGCCGGACCCGCGAACCCCATCTGTTCGGGTCGTACAGACGACGAAGAGGATATCCTAGTGGCGTTTGGTCCATACAAACGTAATCCTCAGTTTCCTCTTTGGATAATGACACTAGAGCAATGGTTATTTTACCATGCAATCTGTAGGTGCCACTGTATGTCCCTCGGTTTTGTTTTTCGCCATAAATTAATTATTATAAAAACTAAAAATCTTCTAAAATCAAAAAAACTTACCATTTTTAACTGCCCTTGTCAGACGTCCAGAAAACAAATTTGACGAATATAAAAAATAAAAGGAAAACCGACAGACATAGCCAAAGCCCTTCTTATATTAAAATCGATCCAGTATTGGAGGAGGAAACTGGGGATTACGAAATAGCGATTTCGTCTATTTTAAATAGGTATCGATACAAGCTGTAGTTGTCTCTATCGCCCTCGGGCGGGATAGCTCGGGCACAGCGCGACAGCAATCATCATATCAGCCCATGGATGTCCACTACTGAACATAGGCCTCCCCCATTGATTTCCACTTCGACCGGTTCTGGGCCGCTTGCATCACACAATAGATATGTTAAAAACCTATTTTTAAGATGGTAATACTGTGGAAGCGCAATGACGTTCATTTTGGTTGAAATAAATTCCGCCAATTTCCCACCGCCGACAATGCGCGCTGATTGGTTAAGACAAGGACGCATGCACTCTGATTGGCCAAGTCAAAAACACACGAAGCAGCGAGTGGTCCTTACTGTTCAAATTCAGTGACAAATCACTGACTAGTTGTGGAATTATATTGTTCAGTATTACTACTCTATAAGGATATTTCCTCGATGGGCAGAACTGGCAGAACGTACGGACGCGAGCAACATTATCATCGGTAGACAGTCGTTCAGCCTACTACCTACTAGTACTCACCTATAACACCTACCTATTTCGCTATATTATAAAGGTAATAACAATAAATAATGAGCCATCCACCCTGCGATTTGGTGAGTCATCCGTCAGTAATATGTAAAAAGGTACCTTATTAACATATGAAATCCTATATTGTATTGGTTGTTGCCTCAGTTGGTTTTGTGGTGACTAGTTATATGAGATCGAAACCACACAGCGTGCAACATTTTGCTCGCTGCTAACGCGAACGGTACAATCAGGTATGCACCGTTAACTAATTACAGGAGCTCATGACTTTATTACTGCCTGTTACTCTGTCTAACAAGTTATTATAGAAGAATGCTAATTAATAAAACTGTATTAGCAATATATTTTCACTACAGCACGTTTAACATAGTTTAAATAATTTTAGAATTCATGAATCTTATAATTAACTAGTATAAGTGGTAGGTTAAAGTTTTTTCTTATAGAAATTGTGTTTGGTTGATTACTGAACACGGTTGTTATCATTGAATTGTATAATAATTCAATGGTTGTTATCAACTGTGTTGCGAACGAACTAATTTGTATTAGTGTACCTAAATCATTCTATACACTCACTAAACTAGTGCCTTCTTAATAGGTCGCTTTTGACAGCCCAGTGGCAAGGGTTTTAGTGTGGCAAGGGGAGACACACCCTCTCTTCAAATATGGCTTCTTAGCATGGCCTTGTTATAACTTGTGCACTTGATAAAAAAAATGAATCGTCAACAATTTTAAAAAGAAAGCTATACGTATAGTAAGTTGCATTGCATAGCTAAGTAAGGTACCTATGCAATACAACTTGGGGAAAGTCCTACAGTACCGGCCGGCATCCAGTGCCGGCCAGTTGGAGTTTCCAAAAATATATAATATGTACCGCTGATATGGTTCTTACTATTAAAGTAATACGTTCTTATAAGTCTAAGCCCCGAAGGGTGGCGACCTATCGCGACGCAATTATTAACAGTGTGCAGATTTGTGTTGTACGTGATGAGCGCACAATACACAAATAAAGTTCAGTGGGTGATTTCAGAAGTTTATAGGTAGAATGAATTCGAAAGAACTTAAACCTGGTATGTATAGATCATTTATATACCTACATTAAAATATATTTTAATTCAGAATTTATACGTAAATTATTTTCTAGGATCGAATATTATATTTTTTCCGCTTCCTCCAGTACCGGCCATAAAATTGTCCTCCAGTGCCGTCCACTGTTCAAATATAGGTTGACATCACACTTCACAGCATAAATCTACTGTTCAAAGAAGCAAAATCATTCAATTAGAGATGATGTCGAGAGAGTTGTTTAGGTATAATAGAATTATCGAAAATTAAAACCAGCGCAGAGTCATTCAAATCTTGACAAGATATTTACGTTGTCATAGCATGTGTGTGTCCGTTAAGATTCTAGTAACAACAAATTGTTTTGAAATACCATACATCAAGGCTTCCGGGTTGCGCGCGCGCATAATACTGTTTTGAAATCCAAAGCCGCCGGCACCTGCAACTTGCAAGGAGTGCCGCACCCGATCATATGTTTAATAAGATATTTTCTATCAATATGATATTATTATCTATTACTTAAGTACAAAGAAACATTAAAAATTCTTCAATATCAAATACATATAGCTAACTCAGTACATATAGCCAACTTCAACAATTCAGTCGATATTTTCCAGCAGTGGCCCATACATACATACATCAGTCAAGGGCGGATCCAGCCTTCAGGTCAGGGGGGGGTCACACACTTGTATCCAGATGGATGGTTTTCAAAATACACAATACTAATAGCTGTTACCCGCAGATGCACACACGAAAATAGAGTACATTTGTAAGAATTTTCAAAATCGGTCCATTAGTTCTAGTTATTGCGTCCTACAGAAAAAAGGGTAAAAAAACCTCTGGTTGGCCTAGACGGCCGAGGCCCGGGGGGGGTCACGATCCCCATGACCCCCCCCCCCCCCCCTGAATCCGCCCTTGACATCAGTATATGCCTCACAAGTCATACCATCATATAGACCGTCTGCGTACCTTTTGACAACTAAATACCTAATACAGCAAAAAACTTCTTACAAAAAAAACGATCTCAAAGTGAAGAGAATACTTCTCACACATAGAATTACTATATACTTACCTAACTCTAGGAACTCTAATCTAACACTTGATAAATTGGCGACAGTATTGAATAACATGCTGCGTCCTGCAAACGCGATGTTTGTGCTCGGAATTCCATCATATCTTCAAAGTCCATGATAGGATCATGATACAATTGATATGGAACCACTGTGGGGTCTACTGTAATCAAGGAATTTTTATACTACTTGACTGTAATACAATAGTACAGTTCAAACCATCCAGATCCCAAAGTCATTGCCGAGTAATCGGTAAATAAATATAAAAATAATATACAGACGAATTGAGAACCTCCTCCTTTTTTTTAAGTTGGTAATTAAAAATTGGTCATGTAGAAATATTAGATTATTAGACCTAAATCACTATAAGTGGTTATTACTAGAAATTTTATCTAAATAAACAAAACACTTGACGACACAATGCAAAATACTTGGTAGATAACGTCATTATGTAGGTACAATGATAAGATAACAGCTGACCGTATGTATATTTAAACAGGTTGTACCAAAAGGTAGGTAGTCAAGCGGAAGTCCAAAGAACACCCTTGGAGGTACCCGAATTACCCCATATGTTTAACGATTTTTTTGTAGATTTTGAGTTATAAAATTTCTCTGACTTCAATTACATTGTTGATCATAGTGACATGAATAGTTGAGAGTTGAATATTAATATGATAGGGTTTCGTCGACTGTTGTGTTCAGTTCTTCACAGTACACATCTGCAGTAATGCTCACCCCGTTTGGTAAGAAGCTGTGATGAATCACACCGGCGCTAGACCACCAAACAGTGACCATTACTTTTCTAGGGGTAAGTTTTCGTTTAGGGCATTGTTTAGGTGCTGAACCAGGATCCAACCAACTTGCTGAGCGCTTGCGGTTATCAAACAGAATCCATTTTTCATCGCAGGTAACAATGCGGTTCAAAATTCCTTCATTTGTGTGTCTGTTGAGCAGTGCAAGGCACGTTTCGTCGCGTACTTCGCGCTGGCGATCATTGAGTTCGTGGGGCACCCATTTGTCAAGCTTTTTTACCTTGCCAATTTGACGCAAATGGACCAATATTGTTTTGACGCTAACGTCGAAAGCTGCTGCTAATTCATCCGTCGATTGTGTATCTTATAGCTTATAGCTTCCACAATCGCCTTTAATTCGTCAGTGGCCCTGATTCTGTTGTTCACAACTAAACTAATTTTAATGTCACTATGTCTCTTTCTAACAAAGAACATAAGAAAAGGATGTAAGAAATTTAGTCCTGTCAAATTAGTCCAATGCTTGTTTTCAATATAATTTTAGTCGCCATCTATCGCGGTTACGCCTAAATACACGCAAAATAGACGGCAACGATTAATTTGACAACTTAAAATATGTTCTATCCTTTTTCAATCCTGTTTGTAAGAAAGAGATGAGATGTGACTAAAATTAGTTTAGTGCGATTTACAACAGAATCGGCACCATTGTCGACCAAAGTCTTCGGACGACCGCGAGGTTCATTTTTCAGGTCGAAATTCCCAGAACGGAAGCGAGCAAACCAATAACAGGTGGTGCGTTGGTTTGTAGTGTTAGCTCCGTAAACGTCGTTGATGTTGCGTGCCGCTTGTGCCGCGTTGCTGCCACGACGGTACTCATATTCCATAATTACTCCAATTTTTAACGTATCCATGATGACGAAAAAGATTGAAATGCGATGAAAATGTAACTCTAATCAATAAACAAATGACTACTTTTGAAAAAAGAATTCCATGTTTTTAAAATAAAATTAATTTGAAATTAGAATTCTTAGCCGAACAAAAATTATTTTGATTTGAAATGGCCAGTACTGCAGAACGGAATTTTCATAGGTAAAGACCTATTATACAGTAGGTACTACAGAGGTAATAATAACAGAATTCCAAATTCCTAACTTTTTATTTTTCGAGCCAATTTTTCAAACCAATTACAAAAAAAAAAAAATTGACAACTTTGGCTCCGTTTTGACAGCCATATGGGAAGATACGCTCTGGGAATTGGATCCTAAAAACAGCTTGAATAAAAAGTACCTGCTGAATAATATCAGAGGGAAAATTGCAACATTTTTCGATATATTATTTCACGGATCTACACAAACCCAATGATAATTAAGCCACTGAATAATGAAGCATTGTTTTGTATTGTTCAGCCATAAGGACGCTCACCTCTCTCTATCTCATTCCAACCTAGATCACCAATATTATATCAGCATAGGTATTCCAATAAAATTCTTGACCTTGTGTTTGATGTAAGAGCATTATTAAGTTTAGGCACACAATAGAACGAGGTCATAGCAATTTGCTTTATCTGTTTGAACACTGAAAACCCTGTTCACATAGATATTGTTATCTGAAAAGCAATCTATAAACAAAGATTATAATCATATCTTCAAATGAAACTTTTGTGTGGAAATACATAATTTTCCGGTTTACCGGTAAACACATTTTTGTCGTTTCTGAGATCTAGCATTACAAGCGCTTACCTACACGCGCATACTATTTTTAAAAATAAGTATGTGATAAAACTCGGCATCTCTTACTTTATCGCCCAGTGACATTAGGTATATTTAAGTTAGAAAACTTATAAATAAAAAAACAATTTCAGCAACAGTTACAAAGAATTGTTTCTGCAAAAAAACCTCTCATTGTATTGTCTAAATATCAAAAAGAAAACTTTTTTTTTATACAAAGAATATACTTACTTAGATACCTACCGTACACATCACAAAGAGTGAATCAACGTAGCAGTTCTCGTTAGTTCTTTTGTCTTGTATGAAAGAGCACGCTTTGTTTCGGATGATGAAACTCCGAAACAATAGCTTATTTATTTGTTTACAGATCAGAGCACACATATGATATATGTCTAGGAGTGCCCTACAGACGGTCGTACCTCCTTAATTCACATGTTATCATACTTTACATATCATACCTAGCTGAACCATTTTATTCATATAGTGTCACTGAGATAATATATGTAAACAATAAAGTATTGTTATCTTTATTAAATTAAGTAAACGTCCTAGAGTATGGGAACTAACTGATTATCTTAAGTTAATTGAAAAAGAAAATATAGATAGTCTCTACCGCTTAAATTATACTGAAAAACCGGCTGAGCGTGTGATGTTATCCACGCAGTGTCTGAATCCTGAGTCAGTACAATGTGGCACAGTCGTACAAACAGACTGTAAATCGCATTGCTCGTAAATTAGTAAAGCCTACCTTGCGGTGATAGTTTTCCATCTGCAATGGTGTCCGTCCGTCAGAGACAGAGGTTTTATTCGAAGACCAAGCAACCAAGAAACTTGAAATTTGGTATCTATAGGTGATAGATCTTGATTCATCATATATTATAATTTATATAATATAATTTATAATTTAAATTATATATATAAAAAAAAACTAAATGGTTGACTTATATAATGATTGATCACCTTTTTCTGTAACGATCTACATTATATTCTGTTTTGAGCTACGCTAAAAAGAATTGGGCTATGGAAATAGAATTTGATATTGCCTAAAATATGAGAAAATAGCTTAAACAAAAATGATTGGATTACCAAATATACTATTTTGCTTACTTATAATTAGAAATTGAGCATTTCTTGCATTTTATCTAGTAACTGCGACCAACTTGGGTATCTACAGTGCTGGCCGGCCGCTCCCGCGGCACAGCTCGCTGCGCTAGCTCAGCTCGTGCGCGCTTTATTGCCGCAGTCTATTCGAGGTGCCCTAAACTAGAAACTGTAACTTGGATGTAGCGAATGCTGTAGTTACTGACGCTTGGACTTTACTCATAAAGTCACACAATAATGATATAAACAAACATGAACATATCTAACTTGCTAGCCATCTTGCTGATTGCCTATACGCTATTGGCAAAGACCAATGACAGATGGTTGTTATACGTTATACGGAAAAGTCATGGAAAAGTATTTAGTACGCTAAAACATAATAATCGCGTCACCTTTTAATAATAATAATAATAATTTTTTATTGACATAAATACATGGTACAGACATTAATCGAAGTCCCTGACTTCTGTGCTAGGTCTAAACCTGTGTTACAGAAGTCAGTACCCTCTCCTATGCAATAGGATCAAGATAAATTTATGTAATAAAACCCTGAGTAGAGAAAAAAAAATTAATAATAAATACAAACGCAATATGTGCATGTATCAGCATGTTACCTTGAATATAGATAATTTATAAATAATTCGTAGATCAACTAATATAGACATAATAATCAGATCTTAGATGATCAAATAATAACAAGCCATTATAAAATAATGTCTTAGCTCATCAAAGAAGGTATGATAGTAATCTAATTATTGCCGCGCATTTACAAATACAATGTAACATGATTGTAACATTACAAATCCATTCGAGCACGTCAAACGTTAAATATTCAAGGAAACCGTCAAGGAAAATTGAAAAATCCATAATTTACACAACATAACTGTAAATAAACTGGTGATAATTATTTCATTTTGTCACAAGCATTATGAAATTGCTGATGACATACCTAAGAAAAACTCTTAATATTCATTTGCTGAATAAACCTTAGTTTGAGGCTCCCAAAGTGTGCGCCGCGGAGCACTGGTGCGCCGTGAAGAGCAGCGAGGGGCGCCGCCGCGCCGCCGTGAGGTGCAGTCTACCATTCTCCAGAAACTAATATTCGCGTTTACAAAATAAACAATTTATGTCCCTTTTACGAACATATTTCGAAGCTCACTGAATGGTTTTCGAAATACTTTTCCGAAGACTATGTTGAAAAATTTGCGTGAATCTAAAATCCTTTCCATACACAAGCTCCACCAGAATTCACTTCGCAAGAAGAGAGTCTCATGGAACTAGAGAGTTCCATGAGACTCTCTTCGACTTCTCTTCTTGTTGTAAGAGTACAACAGCAACCTTAAACAAAATACAAGAGTTCCAATTTTGGTGGAGTTATGTATATCGGCCCGAAATATATCAAAAGCTTTATAACTTCTTATTTATGTGAAGCCAGATTTTCAGCTGTAGCTGTAATAAAGATCAAATATTGATCAAAGAAATGAGAGTAGTCGTGTCAACTGCTTGCGCTCTACTCGCCGAGTCGCTGTGTGCGGATTTATGTATCAATTTGCTGCAATCCTTCACATATGTGACGAGTGGTTATCTTGCAGCGACACTCGTTCTGGAAGAAATTAGACATATTGTGTAACCTATGGTGGTGAGAATACATGATATTTTAGAACGTGATGTGCATCTTGCATCATAATTTAATCATGCACCATTGATTAATGTAGCGAGACGCAAATATAGTACGCTTGATAGGGGATACATATTTGCGCCTTTTGGGGTCGAAACATTGGGGCCGTGGGGACCGAGTGGCAAAAAAATATATAAAGAACTTGCAGCACGCCAGCTTAGCATTGCCATCCAACGTGGCCATGCTGCCAGTATTCTGGGAAGGGTAACGTTCCCACGTATCCACTGGCACGGATTTAGAATAGTTTTTATTTTTAAAGATTAGGTTTAGTTTAGAGTAGTTTTTATTATTTAAGTTTTGTTTTATTTTGATTTTATTAATAGAAAAATTAAACTATAAAAAAATGTAGCATGAAACAGCTACTATCCCAAAATATTTTATGATAATGAGTAGACATTTTGTACCTAATGATGCTTCAGGTTTATTACGTGACTAGCTCATTTAAAAATCTTGGTTTGCAGAATATTAGGTAACTCGGCCACAATGTCGAAACAAAGGTGTATCATACCTAACCTCGAAACCAAAAGACAGCAGAAACGGAAACCTGTACAATGCGCTCCGTGGCGTAACGACACCCTCACAAAATCATGTTGAATGTTCGCCTATATTATCTACTTGGAAAATAGCCAATATGGATAGTCAGATTGTCCAAAGAAAAATATAAAAAAAATGTACTTAACCTGAGTTTCTGGCCTGTTCTTCTCAGTTGAAGGCCGTCTTGGTTGGCCGTGGTAACTTCAGTAGCTTTGACCTTTATAAGTACCCTTAATTGAATAAATGGCTTTGACTTCGACTTTACACTAATCTAAACCCAAAACATGCGGCTTAATCGATTACCATTTTGAATTTGATTGTAAATTCTTTACTACTATACCTACTTGTACTATTATTTATTCTATGCTTCTATATGCTTTTACACCGAATTGGTTTGGGACTATGCTACCGCCACAGATTTGCTACTGCGCTTGTACTCCTACTACTGTGAGTGGACCTCAAGCGTCGGAGCGATTTGATTCGTACTACCAACGTAGGATTATGAGATCTAGTGGACAAGAATATAATTCAAGAAAAACGTCAATAAATTGATGTCCTGTCATTATAGGTAAATCATTTTGTTCTTATTATAATTATAGTTCATAAGCGTTGGATGCTTGGCATTAATTTAAAGTTCAAGCACAGAATAAATAATAGTACTAGTTCAAGTAGGTGTAGAAAAAAATCAGTAATGAGTACAAGTCCTTACGTGACAAATATATCGATGTACAAAGAAGGTAGGTAGGTAGTTTTCTTCCGCTGCGGTTGGTTGGTGCGAGCGAACGAAGGACGGAAGCGCCACGTGACTCACATGACCGCAGCGCTGCGCGTGCGCACAACAACACGCTCGGCTCACTGCACTGCCCATTGTCTACACACACCATAATTTATGCCAAAGATTAATTTAAAATAAGTACATGATATGACATGAATAAAATCCTTTTCCATTCCTTTACGTCGGAAGATTCATGGAAATTAGAAAAGTACAACTCATCAATATACCGATCATATTTTATTTGACATCTGTCGGCCTAATCTTATCCGTTTTTCTGAAATATGAGTACACACGGCAACACATCAAGCTATACATTTCCAGTATAAGCTGATCTCGCATTGTATAGGATTTACGTACAATGAGAGTTCAGCTTATACTGGAAATGTATAGTTTGATGTGTTGCCGTGTGTACCTACACGAGAGTATGTGTAAACAGTGTCTTATTTTTCCCACACAGACATTCCTGTAGATAAATAGTTGTAGTTTTAGATATATTATGCCATCCTTTCCAAAAAAATGTTAATCAATTCAAATAATGTGTAAGGTATGTTCAAGTAAACAATGATACAGTTCTGTTATCGATGCTCTTGAACTATTCAGATAGGCTATCTGCGTATCTATTAGGAACTTGCATCTATTGTTACAATTCCGATTTGATTCGCATTTGTTCACTCGGTCACGCCATCTATTATTTATTCAGAATTTGTATAAATCACTAACATTAAAATAAAATGCGTGTTTTAAAAGGTATTATCAATGCATTTATTATCAATGGATAATATTCAGTTTAACTGTTTCAGCATAGAAAACTTACGATTCAGTCTAAAAAAACGAATATTTACAAAACCATGTTATACAAATCAGCAGAAAGCAGATGAAGTTTGTATTATACATATACTCGTATATATAAACATAGTTTTTTATTGTCCAAGAGACATTTAGACTAAAGCATCATAAAACACGACTAACAATAAAAGAGAGCTTTGAGAGAAGAATTAATTTGTAGCGAGAGCCAGCCAGACTTTACAAAATGAATGGGTACATAGGTATACTAGGAGACAACACACATATAAAATAATTTAATACTGTTCTTTTAACACATTAAATATGGAATCGATGACATGCTACGTCTACGAGACAATAGATTACTTATTATTAAATAAATCGCATCAGAATCGCATATTTTCCAAACATGGACTTAAAACATAATAGTAAATGCGCAACAAGCCTCACACGATTAAGCGTAACTATGTATCTACAACTACAGAGTTTTATAGCTGAGTTTAGTATTTTAATAGTAACTTAGTGATAATCGAGATATTTTCTGCTACGTACGAGTGATGAAGTTAGTAGACGAATAAATAGAATGAATAAATATGAGACTTAAAATTGGATGTGTATACATATGTGTGGATGTGGAGCAAGCGAGATCCAATGTTCATGATCATGATCCGAGCGGATGCGTTGAATCGAGAGCTCAACACCGTTAACTGCGCCCGCGCCGCCCGGGCCGGACGCGGGGGATGCACCGACCTCATCGCCTCCCACCAATCACAAAAGATGCCTGACTCATAACATAAATGCCCACAAAGCGATACCAACATCAAACTAGATATGATTGCGAAGTAGTTTTTTTAATACGAGGTCATTTTATATGCACTTCATTAGGCTTAATAATAATTCAACCACCTCACGTGAAACGCTTCTTAGTAATCTAGTCTTCTAACAGTCTCTAAACCACAAATTAACAATACACTCGATATCACAAATTTCACATCGTAGCACGTTCCATGCGACGATATTCTGGTGGTGTTTACAGGCACAGAACTATCCAGTGTCCAATTTAACCACTGTGCACGATTAGGTCAATCTTTATCACGTAGTAACTCTGACTTCGCACCTTTTTCATTACCGTGAAATGAAAAGTTTGGAGAGTCTTTCTGTATGTACGCTTTGTCCAGTTTTGCTGATGGAGGATCATTTTCAATAGGCGGTGCTGTAGTCACGGGAGCTATAGATGTTATAGCAGGGCTTATTTTTTCCCCACGACAAAACTCTTGTAGCCAGCGTTCTGAATTGTACGAAGGTCCCTCTCCACCTAATTCCGCCGGCAGTATATCTAAAGGAAGAGCGTCGTGCAACGTCGATAAATTGTTTCCATGAAGCATTATACGCTCTCTCGTCTTCGCCTTTAGATACGGTTTTATAACTGCAAGAGCCGTTTCCACATACCAAGGTTGGCCGATGAAATGTATGCTCTTAAATCGAACGGGCATGCAGTCTTGTAGTCCATCGATCATTAGTTTTAACACTTTAGCTTGTAAGCTACAGGATTGCTTGAATGTAAATTCTGTCCAATCGACAATGATGACATATCCATTTGCTTGATTTTGAACATCGTCTAGGGTTCGTTCTATCGTAAGTAGTAAAGCTCTATATACGGAGAGAAGAGGACAGGCGTGCGGAATCCAATTAGACGCAAACATAAGGAGCACACAGCGACCGCGGCGGTCTCGTTGCGCTAGGACCCCCGGCAGTCCATCGGCCAGAGCTCGCAGCACTCCACCGTCCGCCGATGCCCAAAGGTCAGGATGCTCACGTCGATATTGATGATATCGAACCAAAAGCTCAAAACTCTGTTGCACGTCGTGTTTGCGGGCGTGTAGAAACCGCCGCAAGAAATTGTCGTCTTGACATCGACTTTTGTCGCGTAGGGCGAGGTTGAGGCTCGAATCTACCGCTTCTTTTAGTCCGACGAGGGCTCGCTGTCTGTCTCCATCGGTGAGTCGTTTCCTGGTCACTTCACAGAGCCGCTCATTCTGCATTTGATGCAGCTTCCAATCGTACTCGGCGTACTCGTTCATAGCTGGTTTTAGTATGAGTCATGCGGCCTTTCACTGGTATAACGTGTAGTTGCGCGCGCGCCGCCTGGTGCTCGGGGCCGACTGCGCACTCTGTTGGCGCGGCGCACCGCCGCCATTGCCGTCCGTTCATTAAACCGTATAATGCTTCGTTCACATTTACAAGTTACACGTTCGAGTTGACTTGAACATATTAAAAGTCATAGATGAGATTAATTCCGTTATTATTTGTATACTCCTCGATATAATATAAATAGTAATCAGTAAACGTATCACTATAAGCAGATATCTATTCTAATATTTTAACTTTCATAATTCGTTTACCGGCTCATTTTGATTGAATTGTACCTATTTAATATTTTTCAAAATGATGTACACTTGACTTAGTGAACTTTCACATTCCGGTTAGAACAGGTGAAATGTTATCTACATAATATACTATATACTATTATATCCTACAACGATATCCTATCTAATCCTCAGGTATGTCCCGCGTGTATCATTATCTTACCGACGTATGCCGTGTATTCTATTCTATAGTTAGTTTAGATACCGCACACAAAAGTGATTTATGTGAAAAGATTTGAAAGGGTTATCTACAAACTATTAATATTCGAGATATGTAAAGTGTAGCTATTATTATATTCATGATTATCCCTAACGCATGTATAAAGCTGTCCAAAAATCAGTGATAAGAAATAAAATCGATACAAAAAACAATAACTTATGTAAAAAATATATAATCATTTTCTGTAGGAAAGACGAACGAGATATGATAGATAAAATTACTCGTCGCTATAGGTATATGTGAACAAGTGTACAAGTTTTAATCATTCGAAGGAAGCATAACTTACCCAGCCTTATAAATAAAAGAAAAACTGAAGGTTGGCGGTATACCGGTCAATTGGCTGGCTGGTTTCTGCGATGACGTAGCTGGTGTTGATAAAGGATAGATAATACAAGAGCGAGCGAGAAGGCAGTCTACTTTGTAACCATTATTTCTATGAAGCCTTATACGCAACGTATAAACGGATGACCGAAAATCGTATAACGTCCGCGCTTTGTTCACTTCATCGTAACCGTAACTGGTAACACTTATTGCTTATGATGCATTAATAAGTAGAAATACTACTCATTGTAATACTCACTTGATTAGTAACTTAGGTACATTGCTAACGTCTGGTTCTAAACGGTTCAAATCCACCGGTAAAGGTGTCGTCACATCCGCTACACACAAACATAATATAAAGCCAAGCTTGGTTATACTTACTTAGATCTTATTAGCTACATTTGAAAAACACGAAATATCATCACAATGAATTATATGTAGAACGTTCCCATCTTTGTGTTAAAGACATCAACGACATTCACGAGTCACCTCACTTTCCTATATCGCTACTGCATTTATACGTTTTAATATTATATTTTTCTTTATAAGGTTAATAATTTAATATTAAGGTTAATATAACAATAAATATAAGTTACAAGCAAGGAAATTATATTATAGCGGAAATGAAACATTATTATCGTAGATTGTTGAGTCTTTTTCAAGGTTATCAAATATTCAACCTGTATGTATACGATAAAAGGACAATAGTATTTCTATGTATTGTTTATTCTCAACATGTTTGTCTGTATGTCTCGACATGTTCTCCTGGAATTTTAGTTGGTAATTGTTATCGACAATTACTTGTAGGGCCAATGACTTTTGTAAAATTAACCGTGTCGGTGCATAGCGTGGTCGTTGCCCCATGGAATGACTCGACGACTAGCCTTGCCTGCCCGACGCGACCCGCGGTAAAAATAGACTCAGTCTCTAGCAGATGAGATGATAGCAACATCGCACTACACGTAGACTCACGTAGTCAAGCCATGCGCAGGATTACTACTTAAATTATTTGAAATAATGTGTATAATTTTCACTTATAATTATCTATACTAATATTATAAAGAGGAAAGATTTGATTGTTTGTTTGTTTGCATTGAATAGGCTCCGAATCTACTGAACCGATTTGAAAAATTCTTTCACTGTTGGGAAGCTACACTATCCCCGGGTGACATAGGCAACTTTTTATGACGGGAACGCGGGTGAAACCGCGCGAGAAAGCTAGTATGTTATATACGAGTACATACAGTTTATTCATCGTGATATGTTAGTACATAATTACGTGTAAATTGGTTTGATTTCGACAGTCCAAAGTGACGTTTGTATTATTGTGCAATGTTTTTGCTGAATCATCATTACCTTTCTCATTTTGTCATTGAAATTGATTTCATAGTGTTGAATAATATTGGTATAGCAAAAAAAATAGATATGCTTCATAGTTGCGTATATTATCATATTTCTGGGCGATCAATCGATCACCAAAGATAAATTATGATAAGCTGACGTTATCGTAGAGTTGATAAAAGATCCGCATTAGTAGGTGTTTCGCACATAGATTCATGAACTATGCCTCGTTTAGATATAGTATAAATAAAACGTGATGAAAAAAGTTGTACTTGTACCTAAGTTTTTTTTATTAGTTTACCTTTATTTAGTCTCGTTATAATTCTTGCTCAGCTTTAATCTGACATTATTCTATTATCCATTATTACGCCCTCCTCTAGTTTGTCCTCCAATAACTATGCAAATGGCTATAATAATATTTCTTTGTTTCTTAGTACCTACAATACAATTAATTGTTCTTCTTTATTTCAACTATTTTTTACTGGTATCGATTTAATTTTTATTTCGTAGTTTTTGAAGAAATATATAAGATCAAACCTTGCCTCATATTCCTTTGTGTATACGTATTTTGGATCAATATACTCAGCAATATACTCGTAAGTAGGTACACTAAGTTAGTTTAGGTAGGGAACAAATTTTGCTTAAACTTGTGTATAAATAAAAAATACAAAATATGGGTAAAGTAAGTTTTAGATATTCAAACATCTCGCTTATAACGTGAGTCACTCCACACGAAATACGAGCACATAAATGTTTTAATTATGCAAATGTAAACCAGTTTCCAAATAACACGTTTGATGCGATTTCCGTTGAAACGATTATTTGATAAAATAAATGTGGGTGACAATTATGAGGACTATAGGTTGACTTTCCGAAAAAATCTTGTAAAACATAACTCTACACACAATCTAAGTTTCCGGAAGTATCTACCGAAGACAATTTACCGGGAAGATAACGCGGAATAATTAATATGAGGGAGCGTCTACAGAAGAGCATGCATTGCATATTATTTTCAGGGTAAATCAGCTACAAGCTAAGATTAAAAATACTTACTTGTAATGATTTTATACAGATACTTTGAGTTTGTTAATAAACGCAAGAGTATTTGTACTATCATACCAAAATTGTAACCATATTGGTTTCACTTCGATTGACAATTTGTTCACCGACTCTGACGTTTCTCTTATCCATCCATCGTACATGCATCGCACCTTTGTTTCTTGCAACTTGACACATATAATGCAGCATACAATGAGATATTATTACTATAGAGAAGTCATCACAACTATGTTCCGTTCAAGTGAGGTCATCCGGCCATACTTGTTGTTGTAGAACGATCAACGAAACGCGTAAGCGCCGTGAAAATCACTGTGTTTGCGAGGAAAATACTCCTAAAAGCGTTCTGATAGCGCTACATGTTTCTACTGTCTGCTTAGACGACTAGTTATTGTTTCAGCGCTAAAGAGAACTTTAGATGACTAAGAAAATAGGACATAAGCTTTGCTTATGATAGCTTCTCTATACGTAGTAATAATAGCTCAATGGCAGCATAGCATATTTTATGTATCTCCTATATTGGTGCTGTATATATTTTGTTTATTCCAACTACCTAGGTACCTGAGTAAAGTCAAAGATACCTATTTATCACGTACTAAAGTATGGACTATCATTTCCATTTCGACTCAATCGTTAGATATAGAAATGGTAGAGTCATGTTGTAAGTAAAAGGCTTTATTCTATAAAGACTACATTAGGTACCTCAAGTCTCGTGCGGATGCAGTTGCATGCACAAGTGTATTAACATCCTATATTATTTCCTACATTTACATAAACACTACACAGAGTGTAGGTACATCCAGTGTAGTAATCTCTACAAGGTGTGAATTGGTGCATAAAGAAACGTCTTATGAATATAAACGCACGCCCACGCAAATAAATGCACACTGCAAATAAGTGTTTTTACTTCAATTATGCATGTTCTTCGAGACATCTCACTATACTTATCTAAATACATTATTTTTAGATGTATTTATACCAAACATTTGTATAGCTTTATATTTTTGTATCAATGACCGACTATCTTGCGAAATATGCATTTTCATCATGTCATTGTAATAAAACGCACAAGATTAAATGACATTAGGGATGCAGATTGCAGATCCTTAGACTACACAATAAGAAATGATACTACCGTAGATATTCCTATCTGATTTAACGAAGTAGTATTCGAGTAGTGTCAGACTCTTATAAGTGCTTGCGGGACCTTTTTAGTTCAGGTACAGTTGAATTGATAAATGAATAACCTGAGATATTCGTCACAGAAAACTAAGCAGTATTGGTAGTTAGTACTATGGAAATAAGATAGCTAATACAGGTCGTTGTTTTGGTCAGCGACGAGCGACTCAGGGTCGATAATACAAATGATACTAGTGCTAAAAAAAATATAAAAAAAATACTTTATTTTTTTTTAATAATAAAAATAAAAAAATTAAAATTTTGAAAATCATTTAATAAGCTAAAGTGTAGACATAATACTCAACGGGAGTACGAGGGAGTAAAGGGGTGGGGCGATGACGGCTTGCGCATAGCTCTAGACCGTGCACGTGCCTAGTAACCATACTTTGCAGTAATTTTATTTCAAATTGAATAAGGTATTTCTCAACATATTTACAGTATTTAATGGAATTAAGTCCATTTTTGGGGAATATATATTTTGTACTACCGCTCCTGGGTCGCTTGTCGCCGACCAAAACAACACCCTGTATACTACATATACCTACTACATTTTTTATTGTAAATGCATACTTATTATACATAATTACACCCAGACTCATGACATGTTAGACATTTTCATGCACACAAATGCATGTCCTGGGTGGGAATCGAACCCACGGCTGCGATGTTATAAGTGGAATATTTACCAACCGCGCCAACCGGCTCGTTAATGTTGATAGAGTCGTTGGAGTTGAGTTGTAGAGTTGATGGTACCCCCGTTATCTCAATAAAAAATATATAATTTGCTTTCATTTCATTACCAAGAAATATTTAGGTTACCTATACATATACAGTAGATGCAATTTCAGGCATCTTTAACATACTTACTGATCTCGATATTTTGTAATGAGGTATACTTAACTGCACGCTTATCCAATTCCTATGATGCCAACATCGAGGTTCCAATTTATTGTTATCTGAGGGTACTTAATTAGGTATCGTATAATTAGTTTCAAATGCACGTGCATGCAAATCTCTTCATACCTCCCGTGAAATCTATAAGAGAGAGCGCCGACGCATTCAAGCAAGAAATGTGGCATCGCCCATCAATACCATCGATACACTGCATTGTTTATATAAATTACGTTTAGTTATTTCATTAATTAGAGTCATCAACATTTTCTAAATAGCTTTTACGTGGAATACGTTGTAAGAGATGCCATTGTTGTTCTGTATTTATTAACCAAATCGTTGGGGCGCAACGATTTAAAAGCAAAGTCAATTAGTCATCATATCAGACTATGGATGTCCACTGCTGAACATAGGCCTCCCTCATTGACTTCCAGTTCGAACGGTATTGGGCCGCATGCATCCAGCGGTGCCCAGCGATTCTGACCAGGTCGTCATTCCACCTGGTGGGAGGGCGTCCCGCTCGGCGCTTTCCAGTACGTGGTCACCACTCGAGAACCTTTCTTCCCCAGCGGTTATCGGCTCTTCGAACGATGTGGCCTGCCCATTGCCACTTCAGCTTACTAACTCTACGAGCCATCTACGAGCTATGTTCGTCATTTTCGTTCTCCTACGAATGTCCTGATTGCGGACCCAGTCACGAGAAAAATTTCGAGCATAGATCGTTCCATAGCTCGCTAAGTGACTCTCGAGCTTATTTATGCGGCCAGCAGTAGAATACTACGTCTCTGTTCCGTATGTAGTCACTGGTACACGCACTGATTGAAGACCTTTGTCTTCAGACTCTGAGGTATTCTGGACGTGAAGATATGCCGTAGCTTCCCGAACGCTGCCCAGCCGAGTTGGATTCTTCGATTGACCTCTTTATCGAAGTTGGACCTACCTAGTTGGACAATTTGTCCTAGGTCATCGAACAATTAACCCAAAGAAGCGTAATGGCGTTAATTTTGTTTGAAATATATTTCGCCTATTTCCCACCACAAGGACACATGCGCTCTCATTGGCCGAGTCAAGAACACGCGATGCAGTGATTGGTCCTCACTGTTCAAAATCAGTGCAAAATCACTGACTAGTAGCGGAATTTGATTGTTCGGTATTCTACTCTAAGGGATTATCTATCGATGTCCTAGGTAAACATACTCGTCTACAACACCGAGAACAGTGCTCCCAACAATCACCGATATGGGCGGAATATGAACATTAGACATAATTTTTGTCTTGTCCATATTCATTTTTAGGCCTACCTGTTGAGAAACTCTGTTGAGGTCATTGAGCATGATGTTCAAAGCTTCCAGCGATTCCGCCATTATGACTATATTGTCGGCAAATCGAAGGTGAGTGATGTGTTCGCCATTGACGTTGATACCATATCCCTTCCAATCCAAGAGCTTGAATACATCCTCCATTGCAGTGGTGAAGAGTTTCGGGGAAATTACGTCACCCTGGATTACACCCTTCTGCAACTGGATCGGTCTCGTACTCTCAATTAGTAACTGTATCTTAATTTTCATTTGAAAATTGAATTGCCCATATTCATATATTAAAAGAATGTCACCTCTAGCTATTATTTTTAACTCTATGAAATTTATGACATTTTGTTTTGGTAAACCTAATTGGTGGGTTTTTGCGTACAAATATCAATATGGAAAACGAGGAGCCTCCTAGGATAAAGGTAAGGACTTACCAGGAACTCCTATGGCAATCCACTGCACACAGCAACTATCACCACTATCTCACATCAAATCACAAGTCACTGAGTTTCACTGAGTTCAATTTACAAATCAACGCCTCCCGGTCGGCAGCGGTTTTCATACTGTTTATTTATAAATCACAAAGTTTGATGTTTCCCGTTCGGTAGCGGATCTCGTACTGCCTTTTTGCGGCGTTGCGGGGCGCGCGCCTTACGTTTTGTGATGCGTCGCCGAAGTATGTAGAATATTCCCGAAGCTCTTGTCTCGCTTACACATATGAGGTGGGAAAAGGAGAGGAATCGGGAAGTAGAGGCTCGTCATTGATACTCAATATGAGTAGGTTTTACTATAGATATTATTATAGGTATTTTGGCCTAAACATCCTCCGCCGCCTTGAGAATACGTAGTGTTCTCAAAAGAAAGAAAAAATAATTAATTATAAGAACTAATTACAGATTATAATAATTACTAAAGTACTGAATATAAGATGCGGTATGATTAATTTTTATTGTGAGGGTAATGGACATAACTTGACAATGGGTCTTTTGAATGATCCATTTGAAGTTTTTACTAAAGCGACGCGGATATTTCCATCCTTGCCAGGATAAACTTGTGATATTATGCCCAACGGCCAACGTAAAGGGGGAATATCATCTTGGTGTATAAGAACCACAGTACCAATCTTAATGTTATCTTTATCAATGAGCCATTTCTGTCTAACTTGAAGATTATGTAAATATTCTATACGCCATCTTTTCCAATAGCTACACACCATCTGATCTAATAATTGTTTCCGACAACGTAAAGATATGGTTTCCTCGGACACATTCTGAAGCGGCAATGAAGTCAATGGTGAAGCCATTATAAAGTGAGCGGGAGTAAGAGGCTCCGGGTAGGGATCCTCAGATAAAATGCAAAGCGGTCTAGAATTTAAGACTGTTTCAATTTGGGTAAGAACAGTGAGGAGCTCTTCATATGTGAGGAGCTGCGAACCGATAACACGGTATAAATGAGTTTTAATCGATTTTATATTAGATTCCCACAATCCTCCGAAATGTGGGGCGCGGGGTGGAATCATTTTCCATTCAATGCGGTACTGATCGGTAAGTAGTTCTTGTAATTGAGCTTTAGCTCCGACAAAGTTAGTTCCGTTATCGGAGTAAAGAAAAGAAACAGGTCCTCGACGGGAAATGAATCGCTTAAAAGCGGAAATAAAAGTATCTGATGACACATCAGTTGCCAATTCGATGTGTACAGCTTTGGTTACTAAGCATATAAACAAACAAATATATGCCTTTTGGCTCTTTTGACCTCTGCGTCTACATAATGTTACTTTAATGGGTCCAGCATAGTCAACGCCTGTATGCACAAACGCTTTGGTCTCCTGAACGCGGCAAGAGGGTAAATCAGCCATTTTTGGGCTGAGAAATGAAGGGGAATTTTTAAAACAAAAGTTACATGAATGTACTCTGTGTCTAATGACACTTCTAGCGGACAGTATCCAATATTTCTGGCGCAACAGTGAGCTCAGAAGATTGGCACCAGTATGGCAATGAGCACGGTGAAAATAGTCTATAATAAGATGAGTAACGTGGTCATGTTTAGGTAAAAGAGCGGGATGCTGAGCTTCATACGGAAGATTTGCATTTGAAAGTCTACCTCCAATTCTAATAATTTTATCTTGATCTATAAAGAGGTCAAGTTTTTTAAGCGGGGAAGATACTTTAACGTTTTGAATATTATTAAATAAATTTTGAAAATGAACTTGTTGTACAGAGCGTATTAAATAGACTTCAGCTTTATTTAGCTCAGAAGCTGTGATGCGGCTGTGACCTTGATCACGAGAAAGAATGCGGGAAAATCTAAGTATGTATACTATTATGCGTAATATTTTATTCCATGATGAGTATTTTAGAGCAAGCTCGTAAATTAAATTAGGCTCAACAGAAGCGGACGCAGTACAAGTAACAAGCGTTTTACTATTAAATTCAGGTAGGTTCTCACAGCATTCGGGACTAAATGGAGTGATAGGCCATTCTGAAACTGGATCTTTTAACCATTTCGGGCCGTGCCACCATAAGTGATGTGACACTAGCTGCTCAGGTAAAATACCTCTAGAGAGACAGTCGCTAGGATTTTCTATACCACTAACGTGGTAGAAATGTTTTGGGTCAAGATTTTCTTGACATTTAGCAATGCGGTTACTAACGAAAACATTCCATCTATGTGGAGATGAATGTATCCATGACAGAGTAATTTTAGAATCGGAGAATGCGAATATATTATCAATAGCGGTTCGAGCACTATAAGTCTCATTAATTAATTTAATAAGTTTTGACAGAAGAACAGCGGCGCATAACTCTAAACGAGCAAGCGAAACTACCTTTACAGGTGCAACCTTAGATTTCGCACACACCAACCGTACGTGTATTTTACCATCAGGATCAGTCACATGTAAATATATGATGCAGCCATATGCTTTAAGACTGGCATCAGCAAAACCAACAATATTTGTTTTGCAGCCCATAGAAACGGCTAAATGACGCGGTATTTTTAATGTAGAAAGAAGAGGCAATTGCTCTTTGAATTTATTAAAGAGAGAAACGATAGAGTCTGGGGGTCTCGTATGTAAAATATCGTTAAGGTCATTGGGACCAGAAATGAAAAAAGTCGCGGTATTAAAATAAGTGGATGCATTTTTATTAATATTAGAGTTAGCGGGAACGTCGCCCATAAGAATATAACCGAACACGGTTTCAAGGGCAGAAGGAGCGGGAGGTGCAATAATTTTTTGACCTAATAATAAAAATGGGAACAATTTTATTGTGCCCCGAGAACTACTTCGACCTCTCCGGGGATGTGCCACAGAGGGTCAGCGAGCGGTAAGTTACCTAAATGTTGCACTATAGAAGTCTCAACATATTCAGTCGGTAACCTGTCAGTAATGCAATCAACGACAAGAGCGGTAATATTATAAAAATATTTTTTATTTTTCGCGGTTATTTTAAATTGAACGTAGCCGTGAATAGGACGCGAAGTGGATCCTACACCCTTTATAAAAGAATTGCTAAGCGGTATTATATTTAAATTTAGTTGTTTACAACAGGCAGTTGTAATTATGTTGTTTTGAGACGCGTTATCTATTAAACATCTAACTGAAATATATTTATTGTCCTTATTAGACGCATAAACTTGAGCGGTTGATAAAAGTACAGTAGTATGGGAAGGATTTAATTTATTAAAAGAATCGCGTTCGTTATCATTATTCTTATCAACTCGCGCTCGGGTGCATAGCGACACCGGTTGCGGAGCGTCCGTAGCGTTAGAAGGAGACGCGGTCGGATGCGCGGGCGAGGCTGCGCACGGGAGCGGTCGCGGCGCGGCGCTGGCGGCGGCGGACGTCTGCGCGCAAAGCTGCGCGATGCGGTTATCGCTATTATCAAGACGCGCCGAGTGAGAGGGACGCGAGTCGGAAACTATTTGTTGCGATTGTGAATTACTATCCAAATGCAAAAGAGAATGATGGTGTTTATTACAAGTTTTACAACTATACGACGACTTACACTGAGAAGCAGTATGCGTAAGGCTGAGGCAGTTTACACAGCCTTTCTTAGATTTAACAAAATCTAAACGATCTTTAGTATTAAGTGCTTTAAAAGAGGAACAATTAAAAATCTGATAGTGATCAGATTTATTACAAAATAAGCAAGTTCTTTTATTATTATTATCGCGTGCAAGGAAAGCATGTTGGACTGTATTTGAATTACGCGGTTGAGACCGAGAAGCGGGCGGATTATTAAGGTTGCTACCGACTGGGGCGGTTCGCGCGGAGCCAGCAATTGGCGTAGAAGTGCGGTCTAATATTTTTACTTGCGATTTAATAAAATCAACAAAATCCTTATAAGAAGGAATTTCTTTATTCCTCATAAACATTTCAAAGGAATTAGCGGTTGCGGGATCTAACTTCTTTAAAGCTAAAGAAAGTAAGATAAAATCTTTCATATCTTCAATACCTAACTGTTCCAAAGCAGATACAGAAGCGTGGAAAGTTTCAATGAACGTATTTAAAGACGCGGAATTATTTAATGCGGGTTTAATATTGAATAAATTAGACATGTAGTGTGAGCCTAATGCTCTTTTATCTTGATATTTTTGAACTAAGCTGTCCCAAATAGAATTATAATTATCACCGGACGGTATAATACCTGCCGTGATTTTTAAAGCATTTCCTGTTAATTTACCTACAAGATATTGTACTCTTTGAGAATTCGAAAGATCAGGATTTGAATGCATATTAGATTTAAAAGATTCAAAGAAGACGGGCCAATTTTCTATTTTTCCATCAAATGATGGAATTTGAATTGGTGGTAGTTTGATACGACCTTTATATTGGGACGGAATAGTACTCTGCGCGGACACATTCGACGTAATATTTGTCTTACTGACGATAAGAGAACGAACCCTTTCTATTCGGGTGTACACTGTATCAAAGGAAATCATTTTTTTATAATCAATCTTATATTCTGGATCAAGTTGCATATTTAACGCGTTAATTGTATCTAAATTGGCACTAAATTCATGACGAATTGTACTAATAATTTCAGTGTCCGCCATGAATGTCTCTGAGGAACGAAGGTCTGCACTCGCGGACGTGGAAATATTCTTAGAAGAATCATATAAGAACGATAATTGTTCAAAAATAGCTTCATTTTTAGCTTCCAATATTTTAATTTTAGTTTCAATAGCTTCCATTGTGAAAGATTGCGTAATAATAAATTGCAAAATTACCTAATTAAAGTAAAATGACGTAGGTAAGTAGGTAGGTATATCCAACAGTTTAGGCACCTACCTATATAGGTATGAAAGTTTATTTCAAGTCGACAGACAAGGCTCATAGAATGCAATTATATGCGTAGTAATAGTACAAATAGTAAGTACGTATTGCGGTTATTAGTACACCATATGATTTCGTATAATAAGATACGAATCGGTACCTATAAAATCTAAGTCCTAAAAATATGGAGGAGCGGCGGCGGTATTGAATACCTAACTACTTTTTATCACGATTGGCGTGGTAAAAATGGCGGGAGTACGAAATATCGTATTTATATAGTCTAAAACCTATTTATGAGGTATAAGACTTGCGTATTATGAGGTATATACCTATTTAGAGGCATAAAACCTATAGAAAGCGGGAAATTATACGTGATTTGATATGAAATTAAATTGCTGTAATGGCTGACTCAAAATGAATCCGCTCGAAGGCGTACCAGAAAAAATGGTGGGTTTTTGCGTACAAATATCAATATGGAAAACGAGGAGCCTCCTAGGATAAAGGTAAGGACTTACCAGGAACTCC
This sequence comes from Polyploca ridens, assembly GCA_951394255.1. Classification (NCBI taxonomy): domain Eukaryota; kingdom Metazoa; phylum Arthropoda; class Insecta; order Lepidoptera; family Drepanidae; genus Polyploca; species Polyploca ridens. The sequence goes on from OX596258.1 coordinate 7,146,650, forward strand.
TATGGCAATCCACTGCACACAGCAACTATCACCACTATCTCACATCAAATCACAAGTCACTGAGTTTCACTGAGTTCAATTTACAAATCAACGCCTCCCGGTCGGCAGCGGTTTTCATACTGTTTATTTATAAATCACAAAGTTTGATGTTTCCCGTTCGGTAGCGGATCTCGTACTGCCTTTTTGCGGCGTTGCGGGGCGCGCGCCTTACGTTTTGTGATGCGTCGCCGAAGTATGTAGAATATTCCCGAAGCTCTTGTCTCGCTTACACATATGAGGTGGGAAAAGGAGAGGAATCGGGAAGTAGAGGCTCGTCATTGATACTCAATATGAGTAGGTTTTACTATAGATATTATTATAGGTATTTTGGCCTAAACACTAATAATTGTGGCAAGATTTAACAAAAATAATAATATTAAATCTTTCTTGAAGTATTAGATTCAAGTCCCATATAAAAATGTAGTTTCATAGAAACCCACTTAGATGATCATTAAATAAAATTTATGATCATTGGGAATTAACAAAATATATACTTAGGGTAAAATAAAGATCTACAATTGCATACTAAAGTATAAAAACCGGTATTAATGTATAACATCTGTTGGGAAGCACGATTCCAGAGACAGACAATCTTCTACATCTGTAGACATATAAAATTGTAAATGGAAATGCGATCGCTTCACATAAAAGCCAATATAAGTATCAGCAGTTTAGTTGGTTGCACAAAAAGTGGCCTCCACACCCGGCAAGGCTGTCAGGCCGGTTCTGTGAGACTCGATTAATGTACAGCATACTTTCGACTGATCAATAGGGCATGCAGTGTTCGCTGATGTCCCAGCGAATTTTCTACGGAAAATGTTAAAACACTCGCAGATGAATCAATGAAAACTATAATGCTGCGAACATAGACTACGGAGGACATATTCTCGCTAGCAAAAAACTGTGTCTATGGAGTCGGCCACCTCTCACGCACACCTTAGTTGGCTATTCCGCGGGAAATTAGACTCTGTCGCCGTTTACACAGAGTCGATTACTCGCGCTCAACTAATGTGTGAATGTGTGCGTGCCGGCTTGTACGTACAGCGTGATGGCCGACTTAAGTGACACAGTTTTTTGTTAGCGAGAATATATCCGACTTTTATTAATATCTGTGGCTGCGAAATATAAAGGGCCTCTATCAAAAATTATAATATGAGACATGTAACCTGATGAATTTACATAGGTTAAATCTTTACATTATTTTGCTAATAACGCAAATTTTTTGTTCAGGTTGACATTACGTGAGATAAAGGTATTTAATAACAATAAGATTTTAATGAACTCGAGCTCACAAGATAAGAAAATAAACCCGCTTGGGTAGCGTGATAAACTAATTCACAGAAAAGGTACAATCACAGTAGGTATCTGAAGTCTTTGTTCATACTGCTTCAATTCAATAAAATATGACCGTGAGCTAAACTTTGCAAATTACCGAGGCAATTTAGGCAATAAATCAAAAAGCTCGATTATACTTTTCTCATACTGCGTGGAATGTGGTTTAGTCCACACATAGGTATAACTAGTTTGAAGAACCGCCCGAGATGGTCACGTCTCGTCCTTCGATTGATGAGCTATTAGTTACTGGCCGTGAATTTTACCCAATTTAGACCCACACAAGTTACAGTAGTACCCAATTAATATGGCTTACCGATGTACCTGCGCAGAAGATACATTTTCAAAGCGCGGGATACGCTATTGGTCGGCAGCTGCCGCCATGTTAGCGCGCGCCGTGCGGAGGGGCGTCACTTAAAAGTGAGACGGAACTAACAGCTGCAGTGTATTATGAACCTTATAGTAGTGATTTAAGGTTGATTGTAAGTTTTAAGCATTCTTTCGTTAATTTTCGGGGCCATACTTTCTTTTCTGGGCGAAAGAAGATTCACGACGCGCCATATAAGTTGGGTAATACTGTACTCATATGTAAAAAGTATTATAATTTTAGCATTATGAAGTCAATATGCGAGTTTGAGTCAAATTGAGCCTGATAAAAAATAATAATGATCTACCAAATATATTTTTAATTGAGTGAAATCTACTCTACTTATAATAATGGATACATACTCGATAGTAAAATTTATTTTTCTTACCAGTATCCATAAGATAGAATACTAGATCTTCATATGTATATAAAGCTGTAGACATATTTCATGCATCTAGACTCTTGATTTACGTATGTAGGTATGTATATTCTAAAAAACATTACTGACAATTTTGAATTATGCATCCAAGTACGTAGGCTACATTGGAAAACCATCTATGAAATGAAATTACTAAAATACATTACAGCAAGACTCTTCAAGGGTCATAAACCGCATGCAACCGTAACACGTTGCACAGGAAGTGTGCTAATTAAGTAGTGAAATATGTAACGATAACATTTTAAGTAATTATGTGCAAGTGAACGTCCAAGGCAATGCAATACTTCGATAGATAATGAAGATTATTAGCTTTATCAATTATTACATAATATTTCATAACAATAGGTAGGTACCTACTTAACGAACCGCTGAGCTATGCTTATTTACGCACGTTTGGAAGGGGGATCTAAATCTCAAAATTTTACGTGTTTTTTTTTCTATGGCGTCACACGACTTGTGTATTTTGCCAATTTCCAGTTATATTATAAGTTCTAGTCACAATAAATCACTTTCACATAGTCCTAAGTCAGTCACCGTCCATTAAAGTCATGTTTTAGTACAATGGTGGTTGTACTAAAACTTTTCACGGACTTTTTTTTTATACCACCAAGGTGGCAAACAAGCATACGGCCCGCCTGATGGTAAGCTGTTACCGTAGCCTATGGACGCTTGCAACACCAGGGGTATCACTCGCGCGTTGCCGACCCTGAAGAAACCTCTTCACACTTCTTGAGACAACTTGAAAAGTCACGATACACATTTCACTGGTGCACATGGATTGATCTTTATTGGATAATATATCACCGATAATATGCAATAAAACTCAAAATACACGAATTTATGAAAATAAAAATGAAAACGCAACGTCACTCTGCAAGTTCCCGCCCAAAAGTCTCGATTTTTACGTGTTCTTACGTGGCCCGTAGCCAGGTTCCATTTTCGGGGAGTGAGTAAGAAATTGGTTTGTTAAACATAAAGACATGTTCATTAGGTACGTTACTTAGGTATAGGTGCATATGGATACAACACAATAATTATGATATGCTTTGGTACCTAAATGAACAGAAAAGCCTGCAGCGGCCTGGGGTGTACCAAAACACCTCACTGTGTTTTCTTTGAATCGGCTTGTTTTGACCACAATCAAACTATGAAAAGTGATGATATGGCCAAAGGTGGCAAGCACACAAAGCCTAACTGGCTCTCATGTGCAGCTGCTAGCTGTTGCAGGTGGTGCGGTGGCGACAGATTTTCAACTTGAGGTGAGAGCCAGTTTGCCCGGTATTACAAAGTACCTACCCTACCACCGTGCACCGTAAATATTGGGTTATAAGCTAAATTAAATTACTCAGTAATACCTAAATGTATGGAAAGTATAGTACAGGTGGCAAACTGGGTATTGCCTAATTAGACAAAATTATAATTATAGAGCTGTGCCCACTTACACTCGTTGCGAATCGGTTTACACGCAAAATGCCAAATCCGTCAACTTTTTAGCACAATGCCGTTTATGTGCCTATACCCTAAGTTATATTACAGCCTACTTACATATACTTAACTAGGACCTAGGAAATAACCTATAGTTGTACGTAGTATTTATATACTCTGAGCCTATAGGGTACATAAACATCATTTTGTGAAAAAGTTGACGGTTCGGCATTTGCGTGTAAATCGATCAGCAACGAGTGCAAGTGGGCACAGCTCTATAATCCTAGTTACAAGGGTTTGCTTCATCCTTTATTCAATCTGATTTCGTAAAGTTATGTCTTCATAGAAACGAGATGTAAACATTTATATGTCCGATATAATATGCACTTATTTACGTGGGAACTGAAATAATAACTTCTATTTCATGTAGGTACCTGCTCAGATGTGGCGTGGGTGATTATTGGTTATTCGTAACCAGGTCATATGGACCATTTCATGTCTGTACTTCACCAATTACAGTTCCTACTTTAATTGTACGCTTCACTAGTTGCTAATCCAGTGATGCAAAGAAAGCTAATTAGAAAACTTCGCAATCTCGCTTGTTTACTTGTTAGGCGCGAAACATGTTTTCATCGTTATCAGAGTACATCGTCATAATTTGTAGATACGTGGAACAAAAACCGCCACAGGCGCTATAGGTACTTCCATTCGCATCGCTAACGACAACTTAATTTCTGTTAGATTACTTTGATTGTTTCACTAATGACATATGTATAGGAATGTACTAAATCGTAGTTAAATTGCATAACTACATATCACGAAACAAAACTAATACTTAATAATGAAACCAGGTAAAAACAGTAGGTACCTATACATAGTGAATACTTTAGAACTATACGATTTCATAAGGTGAATTGTTACGAACCAATACCAACAGAAATCGTTAAAGCCGACTGTAAGTTTCAGGTAAAATTTAGGTTATATAACATTTTCTACCTATCGTTGCAAAATATCGCTACAACACCAGATGGCGTAGCAGTCCTGTCTTTACCAGAAAACAGTGCCACGCTGATGTAACAAAAACGCCTCTACTTGTACGATTCGTTCGGACTGTTTTTTATGAGTTTCCTTCAGCATTGTGTTGTAATGTAGCGAGTTCAACAATGGAGTAGATTTTGCCAAGCAATTCGGTTGTTGCGGCGCGCGGCGTGGCCGCAGAGGGGCGCTGGCGCTGGCGGCGCGGCGCGGCGACGGCACCAACCAACACAGCGTGAACAAACATTGACCAAGCACGCACCGCGCTCCGACAACTTGCCGCAACATTCTTAGCGTAAAAGTTAACGTGGATGGTTTACTCTATGTAATTTGCGATGTTTGAGTTGATATTATTTAGTTTCCCCTTCGACCAACATTGTGCTAACGACTTGTTGTGTAAAACGAACTAACTACGACTGTGCCGTAAACGATGTGCTTTGCTGATTTTTCTCAAACGTTGTTTTTTCTAAGCGCTATGGAGATTGAAAAATTTGTGCAACATTCAATTAGTGAGTACTTACTTATAACATGTATTCATTTCAAATTCTTGACTTTTTTATTTATAAAACATTGCCTTGTTCTACTTTAACTACCTATCTATAGGCCACCGACATTCAATCCAGTTAACCAATCAACCAACACGTTTAGAATCATTTACTTCAATTATAGAGGAATACGGCCCACACGCAATTTAAAATAATTTAATCTATCTATTACGAAAGGATATAACCATCATCGTTGCATCCATTCCAATAAAGTCACTAAATAATTAATTGATAACAAAAAAAAACGTACTTAAAATCAAAATAGGTATAGGTAACCTAGTACCTAAAAGGAGGTAACCTAGTACCCATTTTATACAGAACCCATACTATCAGAATCATACATACTTATTAACACAGATTCCAGGCCAAGCCAAGCCGCAGGACCTTGAAATGGTATTAGTTACGCCACAAATTTCAGATTACTTAGATAGCAAAAAAAACATACAACCATTTCGAGAACTCGTAATAGGAATTTAGAAAGCCAATTATGAAAATTTGTGAGTGCCGATATCGTGATTACATTAAAATTAATTAATTAGAAAAACGAACTTCAATATGAGCCGTAATGTAATTTAGGTACCTATAGTAACTAAAACATTGAGTGCCATGACGTGAAAACTAAGTTCCTGTCACCGACCGGCACAATAATACAAACCAATGCGGTATCATAACTACAGCTAGTTTAAAGCTAAGTTAGGTAAGTACTTGGTAACGGAACAGCGCCATCGCAAGCTTCGCGTCACAGTTCAAAATCCCTGCAAGCTGCACTGCAGTAACATCTGCCTGAATCAGTGATATGACTGAATTTATTGCATTTTATAAAACTGAATCACCTGCTTGCATGTGTAAATAAACAACGATTGACACAACTGCAATATTAATCAGACCAGAAAAATTGGTATCTATGTTAAACATTGGCACATTGTTAGTGCTCGCAACATTATTATGAGTGAATGTACCTAGGTGATGATTAAGTCTACACATATTATAGTAGGTATCTATTTCAGTGTATGTGTGTGTAATAGGTACGTATTCTAGAGAGGTAAATCAAAAAAATGCGTCAAGGTTGCCTGTAAGACTGTATAATACATTTGACGAAGGCTGCAGTAAAGTTATAAACTTTAATTATGGATTTGAAATTAGTTTGTTTGCAAAAGTGGCAACAGTTCACAGCTCATTCTGCAATAATTCCGTAAGTAACTCAGTTTCTTGTACAATACAGTGTTGTGTAACTATTCACCGTGTCGTAATAATTCGTCTAAGCGAGTCTGTTATTATAACTGCCACTCATTTTCTTTCAACTCAAATACGAACATTGTTCTAAAATCTAACTACAGATAGTAAGACTAGACAGTTCTGTCAAAAAATCTATCATTACTATTTTCACGAGTAAACTTCTAATAAATAATTATATTATTATTAAACTTAGTACCTTTAGGTTATATTTACTCTGAGTGAGTTATTAAATTGTATCAAAGCAAATTATTATACAGCTACTAACTCGACGTATCCCTGGCAGGGCGTGATACAGCAGCTAAAATGCAACATACCTCTAGCCTATTATAAAACGCCCGGGTGCAAGCAAGACCCTGGCGCCCTTGAGCGTGCGTTTCGACATTCCCGATGTCCAAATAAGGCGTAGTGCTTTGAATTCTCAATTCTCAAATGCCTTCATGATACCTTCTTAGTTTTCAGGGTTCGGAATTTTAACCAAATAGCATGCAAACATATGGTAGGTAATCCCGGCCTACACTGAATGTTATTATTCTTCAGCAGCCATCAAAATATTATCTTGAATGTGTTTAATACATAGTAATAAAATAAAATTCACATACTTATAGCCAACTTAGGTTGCGAAGTGAATAAGTAATAATTAATTAAATTGCGATCTTGTGATTCTGAATAGAGGACGTCTCCGGACACAGAGGAAAAGTATCTGAGTAGGTGCATATATTTTTCACGGCGGCGTTCAAATCTGCGAAGTTAGTTTTATTGTAGAGATGAGATGAAAAGTTACTTGTTAAAAAAATGTAATACCTTCATTTTTAGAATGATATAGAAAGGATAGTGAAATTCCGACTATGAGAAACTACTTATAACGATAGTGTTGATTCTCACGCTCACCACATATCTACCGATTCCAAAATACGCCCATTGCGTGTGTACCTATTCAAATAACTTCTTATTTTAGAATGAACACGAAAAAGGGGAAAGCTAAACAGTTTTAATAAAAATAACTTGCTTGAAACTTTGTGGTTACCTAATTAATTATGGCAAATGTATAAAAAATTTGTTATATTAATGTAGATCCTTTTAATTTTTATTAGATAATTTTGCCTCTATTAACCTCAGAAGAAGGACCCCGCTGTTAATAATATTTGGGTACGACATCGCATAAACTGAGAGGCTTCCTCATCTAGCAATTATATTAAAGAAAACAATCGACATGAAGAGTGATGTGGCTTAATTATAGTCTATTTCAAATAACATGAGTTCGGTGACACATGGTATTTTATTAAATTTCTCAATGGTTAATGTTCATTTCGATATAATAAAGGAATACTATGATAGAGCTTGGTTTCACGAAATATTGTGAATATTATTTCAGAGTAATCAAATGGAATTTCACTAGATATTGGTAAAAAACCCTTGACCTTGACGACTCATCCTATGTGAAATAGAATATAGTCGTTCTTAATCGATCAGAAAAGTTGAGCTATTTTCGGTGAGGATGGTATCCGGATGGGTGACCGCCTAGTATTTCAACTCGAACGTTTCCTATGCTTTGAAAGGCATGTAAAGCCGTTGGTTCTGGTAGCTAGTTGGATGGAGGCCTCCTATAAGGGTATCGCAGTCGGCTCGTCCACTTTTTACCCGCTTAGGAATGGAATTTTCAAAAAAGGAACCAATGTAGGTATCTTACCAACTTTGAGTTATTCGAGACACGCAGTAAAATTCTCCCTTAAACTTTAATTAGCCCCTTTTTTCCCCGTGAGGAATTTTTGAGAAATCCAAAAACATGTATGTGTGTCATGTAGGTATTTCTTTATTTTCTCTCCAAAATATTAATACCGAGTTTCATGTTAATCGGATCGCGCGTTAGCTTTCTTCCATACGTACTTTAACACCCCCAACTTTTAGGTGTAGTTTTGATAACTAATAATGAGAATCTTTATTATTTATGTAGTAATCATATTACGTTTCAAGTTTATAAACGCAAGGAATTAGATTTCTCATACAAACTAAATTCCCCCTTTTCACCTAAAGGGTGGATGATAAGTTGACAGGTGTAAAATGGCTGGCAGAAAGACTTAAACAATGTTATTTTCACGTCAGGCGATGACTTGAAGAACTAAAGCCGTAAGGTTAATTTTCATATGATGAGTCATATGAAAATTAACCTTATGTTGTTTGAGAACAACTGTCGCAGAGATCAAGTTATCTTTTACAGAGTATAGGTACTACTAGTAAATATTAGTATACCCCCTAGTTTTATTAGTACGCCCTAGTTTTTACCCCACGATTTCACCAGCGTCTCTGTGGGATCTATTATTTCCATCCAGGTGATCTACCCGATTACCAAATTTTATCACGATTGCTTTTGCCGTTTTGAGATCTCAAGAGGTACTTAACTAACATTCAAACAAACTCACTTTCGCATTAATTATACAGTAGGTAGTGTTATATCGAATACAGTTCAAACAATCGAAATTAAAGTATATGTATAGGTACCTACAGTATTACCCAACTGATAAGGCGCGTCGTGAATCTTCGTTCGGACAGAAAAGAAAGTATGGCCCCGTAGATTAACGAAAGAATGCTTATAACTTACAATCAACCTTAGATCACTACTATAAGGTTCATAATACACTGCAGCTGTTAGTTCCGTCTCACTCGCAAGTCACGCCCCTCCGCACGGCGCGCGCTAACATGTCGGCAGCTGCCGACCAATCCAATAGCGGTTTCCCGCGCTTTTTAAATGTATCTTCTGCGCAGGTACATCGGTAAGCCATATCAGTAGGTTACTACTGTACCTACCTTCAATTACCTACAATAGGAAGCACCAACATCTACGCAACAAATAATTAATTAAAAATAAGTAAAAAAATAAAGATGTAAAAAATAGACGCACGAGTATTTTTTTTCTTAAGTTTGGTATATTATTTTTTTGTTATTTAATTTGTTTTGTTAGTAAGGTATTTTTATTATTTATTGTTTGGTGGTTATTTGACAATATTTTTCTAGGTTAAAATCATAGACTACGGAGGACATATTCTCGGTAACAAAAAACTGTGTCTATGGAGTCGGCCACCACTCACGCACACCTTAGTTGGCAATTCCGCGGGAAATTAGACTCTGTCGCCGTTTACACAGAGTCGATTACTCGCGCTCAACTAATGTGTGAATGTGTGCGTGCCGGCTTGTACACACGGCTACAGATCAAGCTATACATTTCCAATATAAGCTGACCTCTCATTGTACGGAAATCCTATACAATGCGAGATCAGCTTAAACTGGAAATGTATAGCTTGATGTGTTGCCGTGTGTACGTACAGCGTGATGGCCGACTTAAGTGACACAGTTTTTTGTTATGAGAATATATCCGACTTTTATTAATATCTGTGGTTAAAATAAAGCGTAAGTAAACCTAACAACAACCAAATAATTTTCACTTTCTGTTCAATTTCCTGGAAGGTAAGGTAATACAGCAGAAAGTGCTAGGTACTTTGACACTGTTTGGCAGTTATCACATTTTTTTTATCTGTGTTGCTTTACTATAAAAATGAAATGTCATTTTTAATTTTTGAAGTAGGTAAGTCGTAATTTCGATTATACAGCTGTTTTGTTATTTTTGTGTTACAGTACGCCACGCTAATGTGAATAATTGAAGAAAATGAACAGAAACTTTAATAGAAGAATTGCAGAGTACCACGATGAGCACTGCTGCGCGGGAAATGTCACCGGTAATTTCCGGCGTAGCTCCTCACTGCGGCTGCGCGGGGAGAAAATGGTGCAGCGCTCGCCACTTTCCACAAGGAAATTAATTCCAATAATCACGGAAAACGGTCACCAGAAACAGCGCAGCGATGTGCCTCGCCTCCTGGAGCCTGGTCATCGCCAGCGGAGCCATGTGAGTACCCGGCTTTGTACCTACATACTTGCTATTAATTATTTCCTAGTAAAATACAAGCCACGAACGCAAGCTGCAACATACTTACCATATGTCTGATCATCACAGATAATTACTGTACCAATAATTTGTTGATATGCATACCAAATGCTATAACATTTTGTGTTGCACTATTGTGACAGCCTTGCCTTGCTACTCTTTGACCTAGTTTTCAAATTAACTGGATAATCAATTATGGAATAAAACCCTGTTTTCTATACTTATTTTTTGTCACTTTTATTTGCAGTCATTCAACTCAAATGCTCAACAAAAACCAAAAAAGTCCTGCTTAAAAACTCTAGAAGTGTGCGATGACAGGAAATTGAGCATGACCGATTCTGCTCACACTCCACCTGGATCTCCTGAAGATTTGCCTGATGATGAATCTCTGCACAGCTATGGAAGCGCAGCCACCGCTGCATCGGTTGATGCAGGCTATGCACCATTTAATGGAACCACTTTCAGTGGTAGGTCTATGCGCTACGTGCTGCATTGCTCATCTCACGCAGGCCTTGCAGGTGATGATTACCTCACACCAACACAACGGGCACAAAAGCAGATTCGAAGACTTAAAAATCTTCTCAGTCAGGCAAAGAAGGACTTGGATAAAAAAGACAGTGAAATATTTCATCTCACTAAGGAAGTTGTTGAACTTCGTCTCTACAAAGCATCAATATGTTCACCCGATGAAAAGTCCAACTCAAGTGAAATTGTAACAATAAGGGAAAATGCTGAAGAAGCTTCTATTGAACAAGATAGTCCAAAGTGTGAACAAGCTTGTAGAAGTTATGACGTTACAGACAGTCCGTTATTTAAAGACCAAACACCAACTAGATGCCGCAATGAAATGCAAGGTTCCTTCACTGACTCGGGACATTTTGATGATCTCACAAACTCATCTTTACATTCTAAAGAATCTGTACATATGTTGACACATGAGGCATCTTGCATGACTGACATTGGAGATTTTGATGAGGAGAGACGTAGTTTAATATCTTACTATGAGAAAAAAATAGAGGATGTTATAAGAGCTCATGTTGGCGAGACACAAGAAATGAAAAAGGCTCATAATGATAAAGTGGAATCTTTGCTGCAGAAGTTGGCTGATGTTAATACACGTTATTGTGAATTAATGCCAAACTATGAACAAGCTAAAGAGAGGATTCACTCACTTGAGAAGCAGTTAGAGGAGGCTAGTAAACAGTTGGAAGAGGAGGAAAGCAAACATCGAGCTATTTATGTACAAATGTACAACAAAGGTGTTGAGGCTGCTAAATTTGAATTTGATAAGGTATTCTTCTTTATTTAATATTTTTCTTTCAGAACATCTTCTATTATAACCTCTATGGCAGACGTAGGTTATTTGAACGTGGGTTGGATATCACTGTCCTTACTTCCTTATCCAGCCACTATTGTAGGGTCTAATCCACAGAGCAAAGAAATACTAGTCTAAACAGTTTATAGTAGTGGTAAACTTCAAGTATGCTTTCACTATTTTTTAGGAAGGTGAGCCTGGCACTTCGCAGGGACAACTAAGCCGGGTGTCTGTGGAGGAACTACTGGAGCAGCTGCAGATTACTCAGACTGAGCTCGAGAAAGTCCGAGTGAGTTTACATTTTATTCTAAGACTTAAATAACTTTAGACAAACATTGAAAAATAGTCTCAAAAATCGTATATCTTTAAACTAACTGCAAGTGTTATTAACAAGATTATTTTTCATTGTGATGATCCTTCATCTTCACTCTTCACTGTCCACTATAGACTATCCCATATTAACATTTTCCAAATTATCTATTTTATCGAAAATAGATAAATAAAAAGGAGGACTTAACACTGAACTGACTGTATTAACCCACCGCATAGTACACTCACAATGTTATGTTAGTAACGTGTGCATGTAGTGGCGATTAACAGAGCCCGCTTTAACGTGTAGTGCATTACAGGACACGGCATTCACAGAGGACCGAACGGCAAAGTCACAAGTACTACTAAGTGCAAAGGAGGCTGTTTCTTTATGGGTCCTAGGAGCTCGAAAGGTTGGATTTTTTACCGGACAGTCGACAGTGCTCACTACGAAACACTTTATTTTTATTTATTTTTCACCCTGCTTACCACATATGTTAAGTAAAATTTTGCAAAGTCATAATCTCAATACGTAAGTAACAAAGGTAGTCTTGGATTTTCTTTTAATCTTGGACAATTCTGGAGAAAGCAGTTTTTTGGCTACTGGTAAATGTTGGGGATTAAAGATGTTAATATTTACATCCTATCTAATCTATATTGGTCTGTTCATAGTATGCCTGCCCATAACAAGTCTTTAAACTAAAAATAATATAAATCTAGGTATAAGACTTACTGCTTCTACTAACTCACTCTTAACTTTATTATGGTGTCTCATAACTTCTATATTTCAAAATCTTAATATTTTAATGTTCATATTTCGTAGCCTAAGCTTTGCATGTTATTTATTTTGAAACAGCCTCTTTTGGTTTTCGGGTTATCATAGATGTAATGTGGTAAATAAATAATATTATTTTTGTAGTTTAAGAAATGTACATTTCTATTTAGTTACAATTTGGTAAGGAATTAAGGTAGAAGTAGAATGTAGATGATATGCTTTTTCATGTTTTTCATATTGATTGATTTATTATAATTAGACCATCGTCGTATTTGTCTCCCCGAACATTAAGGTACAAGTTCGTAGCCGACTGCACGCAGCAGCAGCAGGCGGACAGTACTTCTTTCTCTTTCGTTTCTATGTATTATGGAGGCGACGTGTCACTAACAACGGAAGGTATAAAGATAGAAACCAGTAGTGTCGCGGCGACACGTCGCCTGATGCTGCTTGTAGTCGGCTACAAACTTGTACCTTTAGGATATTTTTTTCCTTAGTTCTCGCTTTCCTGTTACAAATTTAGAAAATATGTGTTGAGGCACGTTTTTGTTTTCAGAAAATAATGATCAGAAATATTTCTTTGCATCAATCTATGATAGAAATATTATTTTGGCTAACAATCTCCGGGCAGTATGTTATTGTTATTACCAACAAAACTTTCTGAACTTTATTACACATTCAAGCATGTTTATTTTCTCTCATTTACAAATTATTAGAAAACTTACCAAAGAATTTCTCATTATTTATCAGATCCAAAACACAGATTTAGGGGATAATAATTACAGCAAGAAATCACTGTGCCTTAAAAATGATGTATGGATGGATACTTAGTAGTAGTTATGTAAATAATAGCTGATACCACACAAGTGCATGCTCTCAATCCATGAATCCAATTTTATTAATACAAGCAAATTATCTTCCGCAGGCAATGTACCGTCGCATTGTCGAGTCGCAAAAGGGCAACAAGAGCAACATAGATCCTGAGGTAACACTACAATTCCTGAAATCGGCCATTTATTACTTCCTTACCGATCCGGAGAACCATCAGGGGCACCTCAACGCTATAGAAAACATTCTCGGTTTCACTGAAGCTGAGAAGAAGAATATACGCAAGGCTAGGCCGACGTAGAAAAGACTGCTGTGAACGTGTGATATGTATAAGCTAGATATTTTTTGTTCTACTTACAATTAAATAGATCTTATTGTATTAGGTGTGTCGTCGGGGACGACAGCCGATAGCGTAGATCATGTGCACTTTATTTTAAATACTTGTTGCCTCTACATTCTACAAAGCATAATTTCGCACATAATTATAGTTTTAGTTTTGGTGATTGTTATCTCTTTTTACTATCATCCTTTTTTGATCGAATTTATTTTCAACATTGTGATTTTTACATAGTTCTAAGCGCCAAAGAATCGAGTTTCCTTTATCAAATTGTGCAATTTTGACTTTAGGCTTAAGTTATAGTACAGTGAAGCAAGCTACATTCCACGTAGACTTAGTAGATATAAGTGTTACAAATTTTATAGTTTTATTTTCTTTTGGTGTTGTTTTCCTATCTTTTGTGATTTTTTTAATTTGCATGCTGGTCAGCATTTTATATCTTACTATTTTTTTTTTGGCTATGATTACATTTTACTTTTTAGGTATCGTCGACATGTCATTAGTAAAATATTATTGAATGTTAAAAATCTTTGAGGATATGTTTTAAGACGCCTATAATTATTATCAATTAAATTTACCTACTTAACTAAAAGTATCACATCAATTAAACTAAAATGTATCTTCAAATGTTATTTAAATCACTCGAATAAGCTTATGAGTTGTGTGATGACATGGTTCAAAATTCAACGACTTCTTGCCACCTCAACTATTATGCACCTGTGATTAATGGTATAGGTACCATACTTAAATTAAGGACACAGCATAATAAAACCATAAAACTAAGAATATGGGAACTTCATCCAATAAATTGTGTATTGAATGTGAATACGAAAATTACTAGCAAATAAAACCATTCAAGTTAACGAAAATAAAAACTACAAGAGCGTAGTTAATTTCTAATGACTGTAAGTAATATTAAACTATCTATTATAACACTTTCTTTCAATTTGATTATTACAGGAGAAAATCATAAATTATCATACCTACCTATATTTGTCATCGTCCACTTTTGTTGGCACCTTCTTATATGTCTGAGGTTGGCACCATGTTTCCTTGCTCATCAAATTGAAAAAAATATGGACTTTTAGTTTTACATAAAATATTGGATGAAACTTGCATTATTTAGTTAGGCAAAAAATTGAGCAACTAAATGCAAATTTGTTGATTTTGCATCTTATCTTGCCTTTGTATTATTTAGAATGTCGTTAGTAAGCGAGCATAATATTTATAAAGCAATGTCAACGTCCAATAGCTGGTAATAATATATATGTAATTTACCTAAATAAGTTATGTACTAGGTAGGTATTCTAAATCTGTTACATAATTTTATGTATTGTCGGTTCATCACAGTAAAACATGACATTCTCTGGAAAGATAACAATGGCATATAATTTTTCTGTGACAAGTTGCTTGCCTTGGTTCTCATTATATGATTCATGATTATGTTGTTGTTTTATTTAACAAAACGATACAGGATTATACGAGACTAGCTTTCCGCCCCGCGGTTTCACTTGCTATCTCCAATGTATCCTCTTAGGGTCCGTTCCGGTTCGGAGAGAAGAGCATATTTCGATACGCGTTTAAAAATAGACTTTAGTAATCATTGAAATAAGGTTTATTTTTACATTTAATGCTGAAGAGCGAACCTAATGCTCTAACAAAATTAGTGAAATGTAAAATAAATCTTATTTTAACGATCTTAAAGCTCTATTTTAATCACGGAATAGATAAATAAGGTTGGAAAGGCCCTCGCTCCAATTTTGTACTAGGACCAGTGTCGCCGCTTGACCCCCACTATTTTAATTTCTACACATACGCAATCATATTTTTACAAATATTTCGCACACAACCAAATCACGCACACATAAATCTCAGGGCAGATATTCGTTCGCCCACTAGCACTAAGCTACCGTGGGCATAGACACTCACACACGCAAAAATGCATACACCTGTCAAAAATGTTGACAACTTACAGTAGGGATGGATAGTGTATAATCGTTAATGAATCGGTTCGATTATCAATTATTATTCTCATAGAACTTTGAATCGATAGTTGCATGGTTATGCTGTACGGATTACACAAAACTAACATATCTTTTTCTATTGAATTAATTATATTATTATTCAGCATAATGATTTTTTGGACCGGCAATAATCAATTTGTGACAATTAAAAACTAATAAAACTATTAGGGTATGTAGTGGTTTTTTTACGGATATATATTATAGTGCGCAAATAACGAAAATTTTTACAACAAATTATATAGTTAACTAAATCTTAACTTCTAATGTTCGATTTGTTTTATTTCTAAACTGATTATTGATAGTCTGGTTGTTCGTTGTGCGTGGCACTTCACTAAGTGGGTGGGACCCGCCAATGAAGAACGACATTATCGTTAGTAAGTAATTACCGAAAAAATACGATACTTCATAGGCGTGAGCTTTTGACAGATTTGATTTGCTTGATAAAGTCGATATTTTTATCGATAAATTATCTGATGAATGCGTGGGGAAAAATGTAACATGAAATTAATATTTAAGAAATTATTTTATTTTATTTTTTTACTATATACTAGCTAAAAGCGCAGCTTTGTAAGGGCTCGTAAGATTTTTTTGTAACTAAGTTTAATATTTTAATTTCAATAAGCCCAAATATGGTTAGGATAAGGATACGTCGTTCCACTATGGAGTTTCAGTGCTTACCCACACTCCAACTCCATCATCAGACCCTGAATACAATATATGGCCAAAGTTCATCTCACGACAATTCCAACAACCCCAAACATGGCTAGGATACGTTGCTGCGCTATGGAGTTCCATTACCTACCCTCCTACTCTATCATCAGAGCCCGAAAACCATATATGGTCAAAGCTGTTCTCAAGACAATTCCAACAACCCCAAACACGGCTAGGATAAGTTGCTCCGTTATACAGTTTAAATACCTACCATTCTACTCCATCATCAGACCAGGGATACCACATGTGGTCAAAGTTCATCTCACGACAATTCCAACAACCCCATCCAGCGCATGCCCTCCTACTTCATCATCACACCCCGGAAAACCATATATGGTTATTGAGCTATTATCACTATAGCTCAATGTATATGGTAAGTCTTATCATCTAGACAAACATTTTAATTATCTATGCTAAATTTCAAATATAGATTTGATCCTATACTTTCAATTCTTGATTGTGCATCATCTGTAGAGGTGTGATCGTTTTTTCGTAAAGTGTACCACAATGTGTAGAACTGAATCGGATAGTAGATCTGACCAGGGAGCCAATTCTCATTCACTCGAATTAATCACTTGTTCCAAATAAAGTTCGAATTCGTACTTTTTTCGAGTGAAAATCAAGTTAGGCTATTCTGAGAATTTCGAAGCCGCCATTTTCTCTTATTTTTCGAGGGCTAGCGCTCGAACTACTTCGACTGGTCGGGACCGTTCGAAACGTATTTCGAATGCGAACTATCAAACGTCAAACAGTTAGGTTGTCATTTGGAAACGTAATGACAGATAAGCCTAAGGATTTCCGTTACTCACAGAAAATATTTTGTCATATTCATTTATAATTATTATATAAAATTCCGGATATATTAGGATATAATAAGAGTAAAACGTTGTTTTAAATATTTTATATTCATTAAAATCTTTTAAATTTTAATTTAAGATATAAAATTATCACGTACGTTAACAAAACGCAATTATCAAGTGAAACGAAACGCATCGTGCAATTTGTATCCATCATAATGGCAACATTTACTCCTTACACTCGAACTTATTTCGAAGGTTAGTTCGATTAGTCCCGAGAATACAGGAATCGAAAAATAGACTCCGCCCCTCGAAATTTTACGGTCGAAATAGAACTCGTAATGCAAGTTCGATTCGAAGGCTAGTTCGAGGGAAGTGAGAATTGGGCCCCAGGTCGTCGGTCCACCTGGTGGGAGGTCGTCCCGCTCGGCACTTTCCAGTACGTGGTCGCCACTCGAGAACCTTTCTTCCACATCGGTTATCGGCTCTTCCAGTTACCTCTACCTGTCACGCCAATCCATTGTTCCCTGGCGTTTGGTTCTTTAGAAAACCTACAATTTATAATTTATTGCATTAGTCAAATTACATTTTACTTAGATTATAATACTAAATACATCATAGTAAATACTCGTAGATGAGGAGGGGTCTTATATGTCCATTTATATCATTCGGTCACATTCATTCAATGATTAATATAATATCTTATTTCAAAATACGTCTAACTAAAAATGTACTATCGTTAATTAAATATAAAATAATTCGAAAATTATCTTTGTCAAACGTAATTATATTATATATAGTCTAGAATTCTATCGATGATTTTATTTAACCAAACCACATGGTCACGTCACTATCGATAAACATGCTGCGCCTTACATCACTGCCAATCAGGGCAAAGGACGAAGTGTAGAAGACGCAATGTATGCAGTACATTGAAAGCGGATTTGGTCATTGCGCTGATTGAGCGAGTACACATCGGTTAATGTATGTTTTTCATAACTTGTTGTAATAATTTTGTTAATGTTTGGTATTTCATAGTGTTCAATATGTTTTTATGTTTTTTACTAATAATATTGTAATTAAATGTTATTTTCGACTTACCGATGGAAAGATATACCTCCTCGCTCTATACTTGAGGTCTGACTTTTTTGTCTTACACGTTATTATAGCACAACACGGCATTATAAGCAGAGCTCTGTTCTCCAATGTAATCCGACGCGCACTGACCGCGAATCGGTCGAGTTATGATTATCGAATCATAACTGTGGCGCGCTTGCCCCGCCCACATTACCATTCTAACCTTATTTATCTGTTCTGTGATTTTAATCGCGATAAAAAAGGGGCGCCCTATTTCCTTATGAAATCGGCACTGGCGTCTTTTTTGATATTGGTGCCTTCATTATATTTCTAGTTGTTAGAAATTATTGGCCAATTACTAAAACGACATGAAAGCTACTAATTAGATCTACATTCCATATTTGTTGATAATTGTTTTGACCAATTATAAGGTAGCAATTATTTTTTTGAAAAATTTAAGACCCCTTAACGATCGCCATACTGGTACAAATGACCGGGAAATTTGTGTCACCATCTCCCGGTTTATATGTCAAATTTGGCATTCATTTACTGCAAAGTGAACACGAAGGTGTCCAAGTGAACTGTCCCAACACACTTACAGAGGCTAATATTTACAGCGAGAAATAAAACAGATTAATACTTGAATATATTCCAATTTGGAACAATTTATTGTACAAAACATTGCCTTTAAAGTAACTACAAACTAAATTACTGGTATTAAAACACATTCATAAAAATATCAAAATTTTAAAGCTAGCACAGACTTAAATTAAAAATATTATTACTATCGAGTAAGTTTAGTCTTGTCACACACGAGTTTTCTTTGACAACAATGTGTAGCAAAATATTAGCTGATTCTTATGAACATAGGTATCACACGCATTAAAGTTGCCATAAGCTGTTTCGCCGTAGGATCGCATCATCCGCTTTTTCGCTAAAACTCTGAACATGGCGTGAACAGTATTATGTCACAGAATACTTAAAATTACTCCACACTCTCATACTATTTATCAGTAGTTTTAAGTATTAAACGTCTGTTATATCACTTTATTTCCAAATAAATTGTAATTTTAGGCGTACACTTAAGATTTATTCTTAAAAAATATATTTTTTCGCCATATTCAGGGAATTCACGTAAATCCGCGTTTAACTCGAAAAATTTGTTCACTGATGGATCCTAGGCGACATTTGTACGATTCTGTAGGGTCGCGTTTTACTAAACGAGAATAAAAATGGTATCACAACCATGTCTTGTACACTCCATTAAGTATTAGATTTTCTTTACGATTTATAAAATACTCTTATTTCATACCTTGAGTGCATTACTTGATCACAATATAAAAAAACGTTATTGTGCTCGTTTGTATAAAAAGGCATAATATAATACCCATTGCATTAGAAAATGTATAGTAAAATTATTCTTACGAACTAACAAAATATATCAGTCAACTTCTAATCATTTCCCATTGTTGCAGAACAAATTTTATGGCACAAATAAAATATTATTTGAGGTTCACATCTATCACAAAACGCACATGATTGTCATGGATATCATTATTGGTAAAAGTGTAATAAAGATAACGAGAGACGCCAATCAGTCTTTGTTTCCTTAATATCAACGATACATTACAAACTCGTCGCTCCACAACTACTCGGTATCAGTTTGGAGCATGTATAGTTCGCATCCATAGTCAAAATAACCTTTGGGCTGCGTGAAATACTAATTTGAACTTTCATTTTACAACTTATCCTAAAAATAGATAAGTAAATAAATAGTGTCCAACCGAAGTTCAATTCCTGGCCGAAGCCGAGTAATCGGCTAAAGGTTTAATAACACTATGAAATTCCGATCAAGATTGGCTAGAAGTGAATGAAATAACGGTTTTTAAACAACTTAATGAGATGATTAACCTTACAACTCGGCAAAAATAATAATAATCTCTCGCGTATTCGTAACAGTTCATTCAATTTCACCGCTTGCTAGGCTTCGGCCGACGCCGAAAGTTTGTCAAAATTCGGTCGGACAATATAAATATAATCGATAGCCGGTATACGATATTATAGCGCATTTGGCATTTGCGAGATATAAAGGATATGATACGTATCAGTCGAAGCTGAATTTGACTTCCTCGCGGGACGGATCGTTGTTGGCCGCGACCGCTTGGAGCCAGTAGCGGCTTATTTGACTCTCTATGGAGGGGGTGCTCTCCTTGCGCGCGCTGGCGGCGCGAGCCTTCCTCTTCGCTTTGGTGTGCTTGGTGCGGCGGCGGCCCACCTTGGTCTTCATCTCGGCGATCTTGACGGAGAGCTGGCTGTCGAGCGAGTTGCGCCGCGACTCGACCGACACGTGCCGCAGGCTGATGCTGATCTGCGAGTCCTGCGAGTTGCGCCGGTCGGGCGTGGAGCTGAGCGAGTGGTGCGAGTGGTGCGTGTGCATGTGTGTGTGCGTGTGCGCGTGCGCGTGCGCGTGCGTCGGCAGCACGAGCGCGTCGCGCCGCCGCACGAACCGCGGCAGGTTCGCCGCCCACGACGACGATAACTCCGCACTATAAACA
Source organism: Polyploca ridens (assembly GCA_951394255.1). Taxonomy (NCBI): domain Eukaryota; kingdom Metazoa; phylum Arthropoda; class Insecta; order Lepidoptera; family Drepanidae; genus Polyploca; species Polyploca ridens. Next base: position 7,167,727 of record OX596258.1, read on the forward strand.
ACATCTAACACTTTATACACTTATACATCAAACTGTCACTTTTAGATAGAACAACATTAATCGGATAAGCCTTACAGTCTGACAGTCTTTATCGTTATTTAAGGTATGGTAAGTGATGATGTGACCGAAAGAATGGAACTGTCTTTCAATTGTAGCTGCCCGTTACTGCCGGCTGTGGACACTATAAAGTATCTCAAATCTGTGCCTTATTGATGTTTTTTTTCACCGAAAGCTCAAATTCATTGTAAGGGTCAGTTCAGACAGAACGGAAAAGTGCACGAGCAATTTACTAAATCCCCTGAAAATAGGACCGTATTACCATCGTGCATCGCCTAAAGTAAAGCGACAGAGTCGCGAGGATGCGCCATCCGACTGTTTCGATATTCATACAATTTTTACTTTAGGCTATGGTAATACGGTCCTAATTTCAATAGAGCCAGTAAATTGTTCGGGGTTTTATCCGTTCTGTCTGAACTGACCTTAAAAAGAGTAACTAGTTTGTAGGCGGCTACGGCGGTGGTATGTAACGAGGGTCACCTCTCATGTTTGGCATCGTCGACGCAGTCGATGGGCGAGGTGTGGTCGAACAAGAGGCCGACGGGGTCCTGCCTGCTGCCGCCCAGCGAGATGGAGATGCGGCCGCGCTCGGCGAACTCGCCGCGGCGGCGGTACGCGCGCGCGATCAGCTCGTGCTTGCGCGCGCGCCGCGTCGTCTCCGCCTCCACCGAGCATCCGCACTTCCTGCACAACACACATTTATTATGGCGGCTATTAATTTAATTTGAAGCGCTCGTGGTATAGCATGATTAGCCGTTCTTAATCGATCGGCAAAGTTAAGCTACCACCGACATGGTCGGTAGCTGGTATTTCAAATCGAGCGTTTCCGTGCTTCGGAAGGCACGTAAAGCCGTTGGTCCCGGTTATCACTTAATTGTGATAGTCGTTAAGCTAGTTGGATGCCTCCTAGGCGGCTTGAAAAATTCCAACAGTAGGTTGACCACTAGCCTACCTCCACCGATCCGCAATGGGCACGCGTGGTGGAGTATTGCCCATTCCCTTTCACCCTCATTTGTGAAAGGAGGCCTGTGCTCAGCAGTGGGACATTACAGGCTGATGATGATGATGAGGTGAAAACTTGGCCGTGCTTATAAGGAAAAGGGGAATCGAAACGCTTGGTACGGCAATAAGTTTTTGGCGGGAACTTGCAGTGGCTTTGCGCATTCGTTTTATTTTCATAAATTCGTGTATTTTGAGTTTTATTGCATATTATCGGTAGTGTTTTATCCAATAAAGATCAATCAATGCGCACCAGTGAAGTAAAATGAATTACGTGTAACGTGTTTTTTCAAGTTATCTCAAAAAGTCCGTGAAAAGTGGTACAATGGCCACCATTTTACTAAAACAGGACTTTTATGGATGGTGACGGATAATGAGGAAAGTGATTTATTGTGACAGAAAGGCAGAAATAAGTCCTAATTAGCATTTGGTTGCCAAATTAAAAACGGCGAGTGAGATGTATACCTGGCTAAATATCGTCTCCAAGCGGCGGCGGCGGCGGGGGTCCAGGTCCAAGAGGCCATGAGCGCGCCGGCCGCAAAGCAGCACAACAGCCGTAGCTGCAGCACCGACACTGACGGCCGAGTGCCGCCCGAACATTCCTTCTCGCTCTCCTTCAGAGCCTCTAGCCGACATCTGTGTAACACAATTACTTGTTAGGTGTTTTCGATCTCATCCAAAGATTGACGGGCTAGCTGGCGCGGTTGGTTATGACTGGTTAAGATTCCACCTATCGTGCTGCAGGTCGTGGGTTCGACAGGGTTGCCAGCGCTTCAGAGGGTAAAAAATAGTAGAATAGTGACTTTCTTTCACAAAAATAGTGACATAATAGTGAGTTCTTCGTCTAAATAGTGACCAAATAGTGATATATTCTCAAAAAATTTAGGAACTTTTGTGAAACCTAGTACTTTTTCACCATTTCAGAGCTCATTTGCAGTATATCCGTGAGAAATTTGTAGATATGGGATGTAAATGATTGACAAGACAAATACTACAATAAAAGTATAAGAATATTTATTACGATATTTTTTTTTCTTTTTGGGGATTGAAGTTGCTCGCGTCCGTAAGTTTACCCTCATGATACCTGGTTGGTGCTAAACGAGCAACAAATTCTGATGGTAGGCGCGGCTTGTCACCACCCCCCGAACTAAGCTACGCCGACAAGCGTCTGCCGTGCTCCGGCGTGAAGTTCGGAAAAGCTAATTGTGGGGTTGGGTGTAAGCAGTTGCGTTGCACTAGTGAACCGGTCTAGACGATGTAGGTAATGTGTACGGGTAGTCTCGTCTTGGAGGGTAGCTGGATCCGAAGCACTGTTCTCCGCTGGCCGACAGCAGTTAGAAGGGAGCCCAAGTATTAGGCCAGCTATCTACGAAAGGCTGCCCCGCCAACTTGCAAAAATCCCGAGGTGCTCCATCGTCATGTCATTCAGACGCGGCATACCTATATTGCCCAGGGTATACCCTGGAGCACAACTTCAAACCACGCGCTGGGATCTGCGTGTATGCTCGCGATGACATCTGCTGTCGGCGTCTCCGTGGCTTTAAAAAACAGGTTTTTCCGTCCTGTTGATATTGGTGGGCACTGGTATAGAGCAAATCTTCTATGCCTCTGTCTACCGATCGCACAGCGGTGACCAGAAGATGATCGGGCTTTTTCAATACCTCGGCGAAACGGCGGACGTGGTCCAGCGAAAATATCCGAGTGCGCAGCTGGGCAACGCTCATCATCGTGAGTGGTTGTACCTATACCAGGAAAACGACCTTGCTGGGAGAGAGGCGTTGAAACTACCAATTATGCTAAATCTCTCTCAGCTCGTTCGCGAAGCTACGCGCGTTCTGGTTGTTGCTGATCACACAGCCAACTGCTTCGGTCGGAGAATGCCCCATTGGGAATCTCCGACCACAGTCTGGTGAAAGCTGTGATGTCGTACTCCCCACCTGACCCTGGCCTAAAAAGCTCCAGGCGAGTTTAGCGATACAATTCAGCAGATTTGGATGAGATCGAACTTGCTTTACTTCCGATGTTTTACCCGTCCAGCTGTGTGAGTGCCATATTAGATGTGATATGTTGAGCTATGGAGAATATTATATCCCATTCTCCGACATATCAAACAATAGCGGTCTCCCAAGTGGTACAATGCACGTAAACAGTCAGATTACCGGATCTGGGCGGATCTCGCACTCGCAAAGCTCCTGACACGGGCTTGAAGAAGAAAGGCGTTAACATCGCTGCCAAATAGTGCAAAAAGGCCCTAAAGAAGGAGCGTTTCGACTATGTTGGCCGGATCGGGAAAAAGCTATCATCTTACCCCTGCCCTTTGGGAGTAAAGCTTTCTGGTCGGTTGCCAAATCGGTCGAGACTAATTTCTGCCACCCGTCGCTGCCGCCATTGCTGAAGCTTGATGGATCACTAGCTTACACTGCTGTAGAGAAGAAGGCCAATTTGTTTGCCTCTCTATTTGCGGAGAATTCATGTCAAGACGCTGGTTTACAAACACTACCCACTTGCAACTGCCTAATGCCGGACATCAATATCCGGCAAAAGGAGGTTGTAAAAGTACTACGCGCTCTAGACGTGAATAAAGCCAGTTGTCCCGATGGCATTCCAGCCATTGTCCTGCGCAATTGTGTGCCCGAATTGATTCCTGTCTTGACACTCCTGTTTCGCCTCTCACTTCTAATGGGTCAAGTTCCGAAAGTCTGGAAGCTTGCTAACGAGCAACCTGTGCCTAAGAAGGGCAGCCGTGCCAATCCTTCATACTATCGACCGATTGCGATCACTTCCATACTCTGCAAGACTATGGAGCGTGTATTGAATCGGATGCTCCTGTTATACATCGAAGATAACGAACTCCTCATCGATCGACAGTACGGTTTCCGACAAAACCGGTCCATTGGAGATTTTCTTGTGTATACCACACACCTATGGAGCGAAGCCATTGCGAGACACGGGGAAGCAATTGCCGTTTCCCTCGATATTTCTAAGGCTTTCGATAGGGTCTGGCACACCAGCCTTCTAAGTAAGCTTCCTTCATATGGAATACCTGATGGCCTGTGCGCTTGGATTTTCGATTTCCTGAGTGAACGGTCTATACAAGTGGTCATACACGGGTGCTCGTCAGACCTCTTGGCAATAAATGCCGGAGTTCCTCAGGAATCAGTTCTCTCTGCAACTTTATTTCTGCTGCATATCAACGATCTGCTAAAACCCGGTATCTTTGTTTGGGTACGCAGACGACAGCACTGTTGCAAAGCGATACATTTTCAGCGTGCGAGCCACCAGTGACGAGATCCAATTGCTTCGTACTTTATAAGCTTTCGCGAAATAAATTCATTTTAATATTAATGTATCGGGTCTATTCGCGCATAGATTATTATCAAAATTTAATTTTGACTAACCTCGACGTATCGATCAAGTTGTATACTTGCACACGGTCTTAACCCAGCTCCGATCTTATCCCAACGCACCTTACGTCTAAGGAAGGTCGGAACCATCGCTACGCAAATTAAACTCTCACTTAGACGGCTTTTTTTTCAAGCGGCGGTGGTGCGAGACCATTCGCGCGCACGTAGGACGCTTGTCACTGCATTGGACCGCATCGCAATCGCGATAGCTTATATTGGACGCCGCGTTATACGTCACTCAGAGACGACGTAATGATGTAAATCGTACCGTTTAGGGAAAGAAAAAGCTTATTTTTATAATAACTAAATATTATTGTGCTACAAAACTTTGCATAACGAAAACTGAACTTTAAAGTAATATATTTTTCTTTTTCCTTAAAGTCATAGTAGAGATACGATGTGAAAAAAAAAATTACATATTTACCATAGAATTATAACAATCTATGGCCAACTAGATCTCGCACAACAGTGAGTGAATCCACGCGTGACAAATTTGTCTCCTGCCAACGCGAGTTTATCGTAGTAAGCGAGTCGAGGTACAATTAAACCACTTCTGAGCTCTGAAATAGTGACAATAGTGACCATATTCCGAAAATAGTGAGAAAAGTGACAGGATTTTAAAATAGTGACTAATAGTGATAATAGTGACTCGCTGGCAACCCTGGGGTTCGATTTCCACACAGGACATGCATTTGGGTGCATGAACATGTCTGTATGTCCTGATTCTGGGAGTAATTATGTATATTAAGTATGTATAATATCAGTTATCTGGTTTCCATAGTACAAGCTCTGCTTAGTTTGTGATTAATTTATATTATACCTAAATAACGCAAGAGCGCCTACTTCGCGTGCCCAATTTAATACCCGAATTAAGCAAAAAATGCTTAACGTGGCCACTATTGCGCTTACATTGCATCAGTGCACTTGAAATGGATTCGACTTTTTCAGTCTCTAAATAGTGCTTGTGACGTCATAGTAGGTAGTCAAAAAAATGGCACACTTGTTGAGTTGGTTTTCATTACTAAATAGTGCCTGTGACGAAATAGTAGGTATTAAAATAGCACGCTTGGTTTTCATACAGATCGTGATAGGTAGTTGCGTTATCTAGGTATATCTATATCTGTGATCATATCCCTGTGCAATAAGGTTTGATGGACTACTATAGTTAATTACAACCACAGCTGGTGACAATGGAAATAAGCGCATAACTTTTTGTACATAATTAAACACAAACTTACATGATATTCTTTTTAAATGATTGGCTCCATAGATCAGCGTTCCTAAACTCGTAGATGTGGCAGGCGAAGGTGACACAGATGAAGACGGCGACCAGCGCGGCGGTCAGCGAGCAGCGCGTGATCGTCTGCCGGATCTTGTTGTCCGCGCGCACTGATATCACGTCCTTGCTGGACACGCGCACCGCGATTAGTGAGAACACACCTGAAACAACAATACAATTTTTATATAAATGATTAAAAGTGATAATAAGAGACTTTGCCTCCATATATCTACCCCTTGTAGAATGGACAGTGTTCTGAAGAATTGTTTGACCTGTTGCCCACGGCTACCTTCTACCATCGCAACTCTCGCCATCGACGGGGAGTCCATCCTCACACCGAATGGTTACGTACTGTGCGGTTAAAAAAGAGTTTACTATCGCTGCTGGCGCTCAGGCTGTGGAATATCCGTCCCGCCCGTCTTGGTTTTCCCAAAGAGATACAGGATGGGGTTCTTCAAAAAGAGTGTAAAGAGATATCTACAGGATCGGCAACGCGCGAGTGATACCTCTGGTGTTGCAAGCATCCATAGGCTACAGTAACCGCTTACCATCAGGCGGGTCGTATGCTTGTTTGCTACCTTAGCGGAATTTAAAAAAAGCTTCAATATTTAACCTTAGAAAAAATCTCGTCTTTGTATCAAGTTCGACTCTATGTAATTTAAAATGTATGTGGCTGGTTGAATATTGCAATTATTTTTTAACTAGCTTCTGCTCGCGGCTTCGCCCGCGTGGCCTACAGGAATCAAATGACATAATTTTCTACAACAATAAAACAAAACATAACAACTTCATCCCGCTTCGAGGGTGGAATTATTAAAAATGCTGAGACACGTATACATTAATTTTCAATCTTCTGCCTAAACACAAAATTTGAAGATCCTAACTTCGAAACTGACGGACTTTCATACAAACTTTCAGCCCCTATTTTACCCCCTTAGGGGTGGAATTTCGAAAAACCTTTTCTTAGTGGATACCTACTCTTCACAAAGAATATACTCTCTAAATTTCATGTCTCTAGGACCAGTGGTTTAGGCTGTGCGTTGATATATCAGTCAATCAGTCAGTCAGTCAGTCAGGACTTTGAATTTTATATATATAGATGAGACTCCCTGAATCATTTAGATATAGTGTGAAATATAGATATAACAAAACTGAATATTCTATACATCCTTCGTTCTTTCGCATCCTATTTTATTTCTGCTATTTGGATACATAAATAAATATCCTGGGACATTCCTCACACACGGTCATCTGATCCCAAAATTAAGCAGATAAGATAAGATGACACACAAATGCATGTCCTATGCGGGAATCGATCCCACGACCTGCGGCGCAATAGGTGGAGTCTTAACCATCTGCGTCAACTGATCCGTCACATACGTGGCTGACATATTTGGCAACTTGAACATTTAAAGTAGTAGCATATAATGGGTGCGTTATAAATGCACGATACATGGTGAGAAATAAATAAAATTTTATGTGTTTCTTATGTTAATTTTATTGTGATGACTATACGATGAGTGAAATGAAATTGTGTTGTTCATACAAATGAACCTTTTTAAGGTTTTGAATAGATTCTGATAATCATTGCTACTTCTAGAAAGGCTCACATACCTACCTCTAAGCAAGAAATATCCACCAAGCACTAAAACGACGGCTAACGGCGCAAGTAGCAAGGCCGCTCTCATGGGATGGTTCACGTAGCCGACGAAGCAAACTCCTGTAACACTACTGCCGTCTACCTCGCCAAAAGCCATCGTTGTTATAGTCAGTATGAGGGGCAGTGACCACGCTACCAGGTGGAAGTATGCAGCTTTCTTATCTATTCTATCTTGTATTTTACCTGAAACAAAACATTCGTAAATTATAAACTAAATTTGAGGAATATGTAGGTATTTGTTTCGGTCCACATAGTGCCAGTCAGCCCTGCCTTATTCTTTGCGCACCCTAAAGTGTGAAGTCTACTCAAATGTTCTCGCACCTATAAATTTGTGTCCTTTGATTTAATATATTTATAATCCACAAGCCAACTTACCTAGAGCTCTAAAACTCATATGCCAGGCGTATGTAAATATGACGAACCACACGCAAGCTGCCATCATGAAGTAATACACCTGAACACAAAGATTTGTCTTTAATGATACATTTTAATTATATAACCCGGTTTAAGTAAATTTATGTTCCTGGGATGAAAAGTAGCCTATAGCACTCGGAGACAATGTAGCTTCCTTCCTTGCGAAACAATTCTCAGAATCGGATCTTTAGGTGCAGAGTCCTACATCCAAACTTACAAACTTTACCTCCTACTTACTATTATCATAAATGCGTAAGTGTTTTTATTGGTCTTTCCATCATTCACGCATCAACGGAGCAATGGAATGGCATAATATTTTGCATAGAAATAGATTATAGACCGGAAAGTAGCATAGGCTACTTTATATCCCGGAAAAGCAGGTTTATCCGCGAGGCGGAAGCTAGTTAATTAACATTTGAGGAGTATGAAGCACTTACTAATACAAATACAACAACACAGGACAAGTTCTCCTCCGCAGAAGGCTCCCCCTGACGTCTTGTTCCATCTTTAGAGCACACAATGTCATCTCTTGAACCAACGCCGAATTGAACGAGCCAACTGGGAAAAAGCAAAATTTCTTTTAACATAATCATATATTTTTTCCATGGTACATAGTACATTTACAACAATAATAAAAGAAACATATTAATTAAATTGTTCCTCTTTGAGAATTTTATCTCATCTCATCAACCTTACTAATACAGGATATTTCGTAATGGCATATTTTCGAAACCTACATTGGGTTAGTAAAGCTAAACAACTTTTACCATCCCATGGTAAAAGTTCAACACAGAATTCAATTATTTTTTTACTTTTAATACAAAAGGGTACACTTTGTTCGATCATAATGTATGAAAAGTAATCTTGAAATCTCGACCCAGTATAAATGCGAAAGTGAGTTTGTTTCTTTGTTACGCTTTCAAGCCTAAACTACGCAACCGATCACGATTTTATCCTATGAACTTGGGTAAAACTACGGGGGACAGCCAGATGCGAAAGTTGGATGTTTGTTACTCAATCGTGCATAAACGACTAAAGGGATTTGGATGTTTAGCACATAGATAGACAATATTCTGTATTAACACATACAATTATTTTTCCCGAGGAAATATTAGATACCTTAGGTAGAATCTAGTGATGACTATAAATATGAAAGCGACCACTCACCCCATCGAAGCAACAGCGAAGCACACATTGATATAAAATATGACGAGCGCTGGGTATTTATTGGAACTCCTCCAGTCGATGAGGAATGTGGCGACAGTGAGGAGGTTGAGGGCGAGGCACACGCCGGCGCCCCACGCCACCAGCCGGTGGATCTGTTGGTGCTCGTCCTCCGTGTACAACGGGTCACGGCACGGAAGCCCGCAACCTGATATACCTGCAAGTTGGGACCATAAAGTATACAACGATAACAAACCGATTGAAAACTCTCATCATATCAGTCTAAAGATGTCCACTGCTGAACATAGGCCTCAGCCATTAACTTCCACATCGAACGGTTTTGGGCCTAGCGGCGCCTAGCGACTTTGAAAAGGTCGTCGGTCCAACTGGTTGGAGATCGTCCTGCACGGCGCTTACCAATACGTCATCGCCACTCGAGAACCTTCCTTCCCCATCGGTTATCGGTTCTTCGAGCTATGTTGCCTGCTCATTGCCACTTCAGTTTAAGTCCTAATTCTACTAGCTATATTTTATAGTTTTTGTTCTCCTACGAATGTCCTCGTTTCGGACCCTGTCTCGTAGTGATATTCCGAGCATAGCTCGTGCAATAGCTCGCAGAGTGACTCTGAGCTTATTTATGCGGCCAGCAATGAAAGACCAATGGAAAACCTAATTGTGACTAATCCAAGGCCAACCCCATATTTGACCAGGGGATCTCTTTCTTTGCCGCACTATATTTGTCTCTTTTTGGCATATCTAATTCTATACTAATATAATAAAAATGATGAGTCTTTTCGTTTGCTTGTTTGTTTAAACGCTTATCTCTGGATTCGAGTTTTATTTCACTAATAGGAAGCTACATTATCCCCGAGTGTTATACGCTTTTATCCGGGAAAGCGGAAGGAACCTCGGGGGACAGCTACATATAGATGTATATGGGCTGTCAAAAGTAACCTATTGAGATGGCCCTAGTTAAATTACACCATTTGTTATTTATGATACGTGAAGATGTGGTGATACTTGATCCATTATGCTACTATCCAGGAAATGAGATGTAATCAGCTTTAGATGACATTACGGAAGCAGATAAGATTGTATAGTATGTTAAATAATGCATTTGATTTGAATGAATATTTTTTACCTACGTTTATAAAATATAACGTAATTAATTACCTTCATAAAAATGCAGGGCCTTATTTGTGTGTATCAGGGGTGGTAAACATTTGCCTGTTGTATTGAACTTCATTTCTCTGGCACCGTTCTCGCATTTCGGTGGGAATAAAGTAGTATTGCATTTCAAAAAGGACGGAAAATATGAGGTGTTGTATAATATAGCGCACGGCTCCAAAGTTATCTTGCACATTTCATAAGAAGGCAAATATACCATATCCTGACCGAGTATATGCTCACACTTGGGCATAAAAGTTGCGCAGAGCAGAGGCTGTATAACAGCCCAGCATTTTGGCACGTTTATCAATTCTTTATACAGCTGCAGTTGAATTTGAATTTTATTTTGGCTCTTATAAAAAGTGAGATGAACGCTTGTTTTGTCGTATGTTAATTTAGAACCGAGACAAGTCGATTTATCCAGCGGTTCACAGCGAGCTCTCCTCACACAACTGTCTAGTTTAACCTCCGGTTCGGGATACCACGGCGGGCTTTTATATGCTTTCAGCAGTCTGTAATTGTGAGTACCATTGATGGGCTCGAGGCGTTCCATAGCTATATCGGTAGTTTCTGTGATAGTGTTCTTGTCGCCTCCGGTGTCCGTTAGGCTCGCCCGACATATCGTAATAGTAAACAGCCAACATAACCATCTCGCAGAGATCATCTGAAACAAAAGAAAACATATTGACTTACGCTATAAATACATTTTTAGAGGGCGAAAAAAAGATAAATAAAAATTAAACTTCATTTTATTTCTCAATTGTTCTTTATTCAGGTAGAGGGCGACGTCAAATGAAAACCCTTGAAATTTAAAATTTTTATTTGTTCTACAAATCGGTTTTGAAAAGAAAATCTTATGATACTCTTTATTTATTGTTGTACGATAGATAACATCTCGAAAACCGCAACTGGTCCAAGGGAGAAGGTGCAGGAAAACCAGTACATTTAAGCATGCTCAACAGGAAAGGGTACTAGGCCTACTCAATGTGAACAAATTGTATTTTGACGTCCCAATGCAATAATTTGGTTACAAATATTCTCATAGAGCTAAATAAAACCAAAAATCGCAAACAGGTTTTGTGACATAATATATGCTTCCACGTTCAGATAATTTTACTATTTTTTCAAAATATCTTTATTTCACATATTATTATGACCTGCATTTGAATGCTTTGAACATGGGAGTCCTACAGTCAGCAGCACAACATTAAATACATAATGACACAGAACATTAAATTTTTAAGTACATCCTACCTATAAGTTCAGGGTATACGAGAGATCATAGGTATCATTTTTCCTATTTACATAAAACTATTGTTTTTTTCGAGATACACGGTTGTCCCATTTTTCCGTTCGAAGACGTTTATGGGTTTGGACAAATATATCCTTCCGTAGTATCACAACGCAAGATGTGGTATATGCAATTGCATAATCCTTGAAGTAAAGAAAATATTTATTACTATAGCTATTATTCATTGAATTATTCAAATAACCAGAAGGTATTGCCACTGCATATTTTTCAAGAGAAAAGTTAGTCAGCCTTGCTTACTGCCTACTAAAAATATGCGTATATATTTATTTATATAGTAAACACAGTGCTTTTCTTTTAATTTCTTTATAATATAATATAAATACAATTTACTAAAAGAATCATCATAAATGTACCGGTAAACACGCAAAGGATAGGGTGGCCCTTGGACATATCTTTATTTTATTACTTTATTGATCATTTATTCAAAAGCCCATAATATCTATAAATATCTTTACAAATTGGATGATCGGGTAAATATTTATTTTGACAAAACAAATTCAAAAAATACCAGGTTCTTACTATAAGGGTGATGAGGTTGATGTGATGATGCCTCGAGGATAATTTCAACACCAGAAGACAGGACAAGGAGAGCGCGAGGTGATTCTTCACTGACTAGATGAGAATTTTTCTTCCTTAGCAATATTATTACCTGGTGTCATAAAAAATAATACATATGAATAGGTTCATTCATTGAATTAATTTACAAATAAGACAGATCAACTTACCAGCTGCTGAGGCTTTAGGGTTACACCTGTATACAAATCTAAAATAATGTTTTTTTGTGACATAATATAAATTTAATTATGTTTATTAAGCTTATTTAAATAAAAATACAAGCTGTAAATAAAAAATTTATACAACCTTTTGCAATGCTGACACTGTTTATTGTCTTTACACTGTTACACTCATAAATTCTCGCTGGAAGTGTGAATTATGAACGATAAAGTCTGTGCATGCATAGATGATAAGATATTCTTATGCTAGTTAGAAATAGGCTTTCCTCCTCTCCTGAAGTTTCTGTTCCCGCCGCCGCTTCTCCTGTTCCGTGACCCACCTCGTGGTCCACTATTGTTACCTCTCCAGTTGTTTCGAATACCATGGCCATTCATGCCACGACCTCTTCCTCGCCCTTGCCCTCTTCCTCTGTATCCACCTTCCCATCTCTGATTCCGACTAAAACTATCATCACCATTTCCATCATCATTGTAATTATCATCTTCATAATTTTGATCATAAGATTCTTCCTCGTTGTATTCATCATTTTGTGAGTATGACTGGTTATCATAGTTAGAGTCAAAGTGGGGTTTATTGTATCCATTATCTGAAAAAGGTGGATGAGGTGGCATGTTACCCATAGGAGGGATATTTCCCATTGGTGGCATATTTCCCATTGGTGGCATATTTCCCATTGGTGGCATATTTCCCATTGGTGGCATGTTACCCATTGGAGGCATACCAGAAATATGGGGTGGGGGCATGTGCATGTTGTGCAATGGTGGAGGACCCATTGGTGGTCTCATAGACCCCATATTACCCATAGGTGGACGCATCATATTACCCCGTGGTGGTGGTGGTATATTACTCATTGGACCCATATTATTCCTATCAGGGCCATTGTTATAGCCTTGGTCGTCATCTTGATTATTCTGTTCACTAGTATCCATTTCATTGTCATAATATTCTTCTTGATCATAATTTTCATAATCATCTCTGGTATTATCATCATTCTCTTGATTATCACCATCATTTTCATGATCAGGATATTCAAATGGTGGGAAATTATCTTCATCTGCATCATCCTCTAAATGTGGCATCACATCATGTAACTCCTCTATTTCACCATTTGCTATATACTTTTTGAGTGCTATAGGCCCTTCTGATATTGCTTTCTCTAGGTTTGATCCAGGTTCAACTGGAATCAATTTGCCATAGATAAATATGGCTGATGGTGTAATCTGCTGAAGTGGTATGGCTCCGGGCACAGATTCAACTAAGGCCTGGGTCAATGCCTCATTGGCATCATCAGAGGTTGGGCCATGATTCCATTGAGCTTGGAAATTTCTGGGAATAGGCTTACTGTAAGGTACTTTCTTAACTTTTTTTTCAAAATCCATTGGGATTAATGTTGTGTCTAAATCTAATCCAGGTATGACTTTGTCAATATCAGATGAAAATATTTCAACCTTATCTTCGGGACCCATACCAGGGATCACTGCTGGTTCTTCCAAATCATGGTCATCCTGAACTCCAGGTGGCAAAGTATTCAAATTATATTTATCTCTCATTAAGTCCCCAGGCCGATTTCTAGTCCAAAATTTGCATGTGTGGTCATTAGAGCCGGAACATAATATGTGACCTAGTGGATGCCAAGCCATTGTCCAGACTATTGATTCATGTGCACCTTCAATGCACCCAACTTCTTTGTCAGTTCCAACATTCCAGAATAGTATAGCTCCATCAGATCCACCAGAGCAGAAAAGCCCCTCATGAGTTGGATGCCAAACTACACTGGATGCTTCTTTTTTATGTCCTCTAAATATCTGTAATTCAGTCCCTAATTTACGAATATCAAATAATTTTAGCAAGTGGTCTCTTGAAGCAGTTATGAGCCAATTGCCATTTTCATTCCATTTTAGATCCATTACTGTAGATTTGTGTGCATGAAGTGTTGACAAGGCAGTGCCTGATTTAGGGTCCCATAATTTAATTGGTTGCTGGTTGTCTTTACTTCCTGAGACAATAAGGGCTTTAGTTGGATGCCACTGGACACATTTAACATCTGCACCATGTCCTCTCAATATTCTTTCTTCTTGACATCTATAGAAATCAAATATACGCAAAGTCCCATCATCAGAGCATGTAACAATCTTGGAATCACTAGGACTAAAACTAATTCCTCTTACAGCTTCTTTATGTGCCTGATACATTTTAACATTATTCATATTACTCTGCCAATATTTAATAAATCCTGAATGGTCACCTGTTACCATCCACCCCTCACCATGCGACCACACCATAGACCTCACTGGTGAATCATGAGCTTGAAGAATGGTTTCAAAATTAAATGTCAATCCATTCCATAAAGTGAATTCCCCAGATGAAGCACCTGTAATAAGTCTACGGCCTTCAGGTGTCCAAGCCACCGCAAATATGGGACACCTCATTTTGTTGGTTGCCGTTTTAACAAACCGTGTAGTAACTGCATTAATAGGATTGTCTGGATAAGATGGAGGCGGCAATAGGTCTGGGGTGTACATGGCGTCCGGCTGCAGAGCATGCCTATCCCGCCAGTCCCGTTGCCAAACGCGACACTCTAATGCTTTTATAATGGCAGCGTTATAATCTACTGTTTTTCGCATAACTGATTTACGTAAACGTTTACCATCGAAGTCATCCTGAGTCATGTTCAAAGGACCCTGTGGTGGGAAGCGCATCTGATAGTTGAAAGGCCTAAAATTGTGGCGCATGTTGTTGTGTCCACGACCGGGTGGACCCAATGGACCCCCCATGCCCATCCCCATATTCGGAGGAAGCATCCCCATATTTGGTGGAGGGTGTCCGAAATCCATGGTTACTAACTTCGATACCTAATTAGAGAAATAACTGTATTACAATTACGATCACAAGTCATACAAATCTACTAGCCAGTGTGTCCAATCTAATGCCCGTGTTAATATTATAAATCTTACCTTAAATAGACACTAAACGCTATAACATTATACACGATTGCTTCACAATACACGAATTGAATTACTGATAACACAACATTAACATTTATAAAGCAGAATATATTTGTGAACACAACGCTAACCTATTAGGAACGCTAGCCAAGCAAACCCGCCATGTTTGCTAACTTATAGTGTTGTGTAAACCAATCTTTACCGTAACTAAATTAAACTTTAGTCGATTAGAATTCGAGTACTTTTATTTTATTTTGTTTTATTGGCGTTTATTGGTTTACCAGTGACTATTACAATACTTAGGTACATCTTAAATTAGTTTTGGTATAAATGTAATTATACTCATTGTATAATTTATTAGGGGTAACCACCACACTTGCATCTAAGTAGGTACGTTATAAACAGGCCCGTCTTTACCTATAGTGCAGGGTATACGGTGCACGCGGTCTCGGTTGAGCGACCCACGCATAAAAAAGCATGTGTCGCTCTCAAAGACCCTGCGCCCTTATTATGGGCGACGCCCCGGGCCCCCACCCGGGGCGTCGCCCATAATAAGGATTTTAAAAAATCGGCCATGGGTGCCGCGCGCTGGCCGGATTATTTACAGGTGGGGTGCATCTGCATCTACACCAGTGGCGTAGCGTGGGTTTCAGCTACCTCGAGTGTATGCAAAATTCTCCGCCACCTTATTTAGGTCTTTAAATTCACAGTTAAAATTAAATATACAGTAATCCTAAGGATAACCTAATCGCACCAAATTGTACACACAGCAACACATCAAGCTAGACACCCTATATACCCATAACTACGCTACCTACAATGCAGACTTTTGCGCGAAAGGGACTTATGCATCGTGGCAACGGCCAATGACAGGCCGGTAGCGGTTTGGTGCCTTGCGCTTACACACACAGACGCACTTTTTTGGCATTGTTTGATTATTGCTTTTTGTTTTTACTTTTGCAAGTTTTCTGTATCAGTCAGTCGCGCTAGAGTAAAGTATTCAGACAGTCGTCGCCCCAAAAATCGTCAGACTAGGAGTCTCGCTCGCGTTCACATATATATTGTTTCATAATTTTATTATATAAAAACTGAAAGATTTTATCCAAGTGCGTGGTGCAAATATTTATGGCACCCCAATTAACTCCACAACAGCGGGAGCTGATAGTGGTGTTGAGGGATGGTGGATATTCCATTAAAGCGAATGAAAGAAGGACGGGGATTACGGTGAGTGATACTTTTTAATATTGTAAATTAACTGCATAATATAGAAATGTGTCCCTCTCTCTCTATAAAATTACGTTTCTTTTAATACAAACTGACCATGATTACCTGATGGTAAGTGACGATTAGGAAGATTTTAGTTGGCTTCAGCCATAGCCGTTCACACTCTTTCCGTGAAGTGAAGTGACCTAAGTAATATTTTAATGAATCATTTAGGCTCGGACATCTAGGTATTTATTTTTACTTAACAATTTCACGAACCTATTCAAATACCTTTGTTTTGTTCAACAACCTCTAGGTATCTCATATAATGATTGTTTGTGATACTATTTTTTAATTAAATGACATTATTTTAGAGGACAACGATTAATTTTTGGTTGCGACGCCATGAGGAGACTGGGGGCGACCTATCGGCTCACCACCGGCAGCTCTACCAGCGCGCCACCGCCGCTGACCAAGATGCTGCTATTATAGCGGTGCATAGCAATCAACCATTTTTATGCACGCAAGTTACTGCCACACAATATAGCGTAAGTAGTTTTTTTTCTTATAATTAGTGCTTCAGTTCCTTAATTTGAATTATGTTTTTATCATTTTTTCAGTTACTAACGACAATATACGTATTTTATAAGACATAGATGTATATAACATACACCTATATTATTGGCGAAAAATAGTAAGACATGAAAAATAGAAAAACACTATTTTTGTAAAAAAAATATGACAAAAATAGTGTTAATTTAAAATATTTTATGGTGGCTTCTTAATATTGCTCGTTAGTGTAGTTCAAGATTTCTATATTCGTTTTTTTTTCTTTATAAATTCATGACCTCCAATTATATAATAATTAATACTGAATGATTAAACACCCACTTAAAAAGTTAATAGTATTTTTGTCCAAGTTTGTATTTTCCTTCTTTAACGAATTAAATTACTTTTTTTTGCCTCAAATTGGTGTTTTTAAATCCGTTATTAATTATATTTGATTGTTGCTTTTCACTTTAATAAGCTATCTTGCGTGATTTCAGATATATTTCATGATAAGTTACTGGCCTTTTTTATATTGCTCGTCATGCATTCCTCAGTATAATCAACAACAAGTAGGTATTTAACAAACATAATGTCTTGTCAGTTTACCTTAAAATCCTACATAAACCATAATAGCCTATACGTGAAAAATACTACAGCAATAAATATTTATTATTGACCTTATTTATTTTTCAATCCTTGTAATTGTTCAACTAAAAGCCGACAAAACCTTTGAGGTGCCGAAATTTACAATTTGTCCTTTTTTAACACGTTGCTTTTGTTCATTTTAATACTGGTAATTGTCTATACATATAATTTACTATTCTAGATAAGGAATCGTTTGTCTTCAGAAAAGCTAGGTCAAAGATACTAAAAACAGAAAAAAATATTAGTCGTTGGCTTACGACTAATAAAACTTTTGAGGGCATGTTAATGTTATTTAGGTGTCACATAATTATAGAAAATAAATCGCTAATCGACTATTTACTAACACCACTATTCACGGTATCCCTAACGTGAGAGTATTAAATCATTAAAGTTATTATTAAAGTTAGTATTCCAATAGCTTTGTTTTTAAAGGAAATAATGTTTTTACTGTTGTTTCAGGCATCAACCCAAACAATCCGGCGCAGATTAAATGTCGCAGGCTTGAAAACACGGATTCCGGCAAAAAAATAGTTTTTTCTCCTGCACATGCTCAAGATAGAATAAGTTTTTATTTGCAGTATTACAATTTTGATTGGGAGAATAATATTATTATATTTGTTGACGAAAAGACTTTTAAATCTGATAAAGATGGAAGAAAAATAATTTTGATAGTTATTTGATATTTAATACTTTTTTCAAGTCATAAATACATTACCTATATTATTTAATATCTAACTATTTACACAAAACTACCCTAGCTTGTGTTATACTATGTGTGTAGTTTGTGGTAAAATTTTATATGCCATCGTTAATTAGGGATAGAAGGTTTACCGATGTTTTAAGATGGATGAATATGAACAACATATTATTTATGGTGTTGATTCAAATGCTCATATTTCAACTCTTACTTATTGCATTGTTGATTCAGATTTTTAACTGTTATTGGTTTTTAAGTCAATTTGTAGCTTTGTTTAGATTTTGATAGTTATTTTATATTACTCATTCATTATAGATTTTTAAGACTGATTTTGATTGTTGTCAAGTAATTTCGGAGACACATTGATGATCCATGCAAAGAATGACGAGAAAGAAGGAAAGAATTGTGATTTTAGTGTCTAATAAAGATTTATTTCCCAAATAAGAGGTTGTTTATTTATACTTGAAGTTGTTTCAGTATCAAAACCTATACTCGGGGATAAATTTGCTTCCTATTGGTGAAAGAATTTTTCGAATCCGAATGGTAGTTTTAGAGATTATCCCTTTTAAACAAACCCGGGAACGTGGGTGAAACCGCGGGGAAAAGTTAGTCTACATTAAATGTATAGGTAACGAACATATTTAATTGGATAAGGATTATTACCTTATTGGTCAAAATCGCATATCCTTTTAAATGTGTTTTTAATTCATGTATGAAACATAAAAATGGTTACTGTATGTCAACCATAGGAGATAGGTATATGCCACCGCGGACTTTTCTGTTGATATTTGGATGATCTACAATTATCTAGCTATTTTGTTCTTTCAACAATAGTTTTCGCAGCGCATGTGATATTAGGAATATTATAAGTATTTTTTTACACCTTGGATTATTGGAGTTTTCGTAGGATGCCATTTTTTTAAAAATAAAATTGGTAAGAGTAGCTTTTACTATTCTTCATAAATCTGGCTATCTTATATAAAAAAATAATCAAATCCGACTAATAGTCCAGCCAAAGATTATCGCGTTTAAACAAACAACAAACTCTTCCGCTTTATATTTATATTAGTATATAGGTATATAGATGGTTTACGGGCGCATCGCGCAGCGCAAATTGAAAAGTAACTCGTGAGCTTGTAAACACAAATTACTACGCGACGAGCACAACCTGTTTTTAATATTTACTATACATAATACGTATAGGTAGGTATGGATATATATTGCGGCTGCGGGGCGCGGGCGCTTCCGTGCGCGTGAGTGGGTCGAAATAACAAAAACATATCGCATTCACTCGCACGATTCGCGCAGTCCAACTTCTACTAGTCCAAAGTCCAATCAGTCTAGGTTGATATGTCGCTGTGTGTACATAGGTGAGACATAAATATGAAATCAGTGGCGGATTTACCAGCAGGCTCAGTAGGCTTGAGCCTAGGGCGGCAGATTTTGGGTATCGTAAATTAGAGGAACGTTTTTTTCTTATGTCTTGCAGAAAGAAGCATACATTACCTATACATGACTGAACTTTGATTTACTCAGAAATATAATCAAAAAAATATTTTGGGCAAATCCAACCAAATTGTTGTATTGTAAAAATAATCTAGAAGTTTGTGGCCCGGCGTCACCAGGGTGATATATCAGACTTTTCTGGTGGATTTTTCAAAATGAAAACAATCTACATGGCCTAAATAAATATACACCTAAACTTACTTTTACAGACCTATGAGACAAAACAAAACGGCATGACTCGGTTCTCGTCGGGTAGCCAAGTTTATGCGTCACACGGCTCGTTCGCGCCACTACTACTGTACTGTAGTCAGTAGTCATAGACCGAGCGAGTCCCATCTTGGTTCCATGACCATAACCCATCGCCTTATTAATTTTATAAAAGCTCTATTTTAAGTATATATCATCATCACTTTCATCATTTCACCTTTGTTTATATTAAGAATGAATTATTTTACTTTCAGTATAAACAAAATGGCACCGAACTACGTACGAACGTGGTACGAACACAGGAGAGTTAAGACATACTATACCGATTTCTTTTATGATAGACCATTTAAAAATACGGTTTTTAATAACATCACTATCAATAAAATGACTTGACAGTAGTAGACAGCGACTGTTTTATTATAGTTCAGTCAAACAGAGCAAAGGCGAATACCCTATTCAGCCATCAAATTACAATAGAACTTATACTAGTAACAGACGCTCCGACTCCGACGGTTGGACGCAGGAAAGCCGGCGTCCTACCGGTCGGAACATGTGTAGCTCTGCAGGAGGCAGGAAGGCCACTTCCGATCGGTATAAGGTGGATGCTCAGCATGAGGCGTTTTTATTGATTTTTACCTTCGTAGAACAATATAGCTATTTATTTAAATGATTCGCGACCGGATTTTGATGCGTTTTTCACTATCAGGGAGCCAATTCTCATTGACTCGAATTCATCACTCGTTCCAAATAAAGTTAGAACTCGTACTTTTTTCGAGTGAAAATCAAGATAGGCTATTCTGAGAATTTCGAAGCCGCCATTTTCTCTTATTTTCGAGGGCTAGCGCTCGAACTACTTCGACTGGTCGGGACCGTTCGAAACGTATTTCGAATGCGAACTATCAAACGTCAAAACGTAATGACAGATAAGCCTAAGGAGTTCCGTTACGCACAGACAATATTTTTTCATATTTATTGATAAATTATTATAAAAATTTGATTAACTTATGAATTCCGGATTTTATTAATTTATAAAAGTGTAAATAGTATAGTGTAAATGTTTTATAGACATCAAAATCTTTTTGAAATTAAATTTAAAATAAATTGTATGGCATTCGTTTAAAAAAAACGCAATTATTAAGTGAAACGAAACGTATTGTGCAATTTGTTCCTATCATAATGGCAACATTTAATCCTTACACTCGTAATAAGTTCGATCAGTGTTCGCAACCGTACGATAATTATCGTACACACGGCAACACATCAAGCTATACATTTCCAGTATAAGCTGATCTCGCATTGTATAGGATTTCCTTACAATGAGAGGTCAGCTTATATTGGAAATGTATAGCTTGATCTGTAGCCGTGTGTACATGTGCGATAATTTCATAACTACGTACGATGTACGATGGTACACGACTATCGTACGCAGATTGTACGATAATTTCTATTCTGATGAAAAATTTGATGATTACACAGATAGCCAATAGCCCAATAACAATTACAGTTGTTTTTTAGTGTCAGCACCATCTATTGGCTCATTTCTTTCTTAGGAACATATTAGGAACACATGCTGTTGCTACTGTCTTCCAATCAGCGATCGATATCGATATCGTCGTTCGATGTGGTGGAGTGTTGGCAGTTATTGTCTTTTCGAATTTGTATAACATTATTTTATACTTTATAAATTCGAGATGATGGCGCGAACTATTATTTTTTTCCATTTAAAAAACAAGTTCACAAGATTTAAACTATAAAGTATTTGCAACATATTATTGTCACGTTTCATATATTTTTTTATAGTATTTTAGCCATTTTCCTGATGGATACGATAATTTTGATCCATATACGAGCATATACGATAATTTTACGGCCCTGGTACGATAGCTGCCTGGCTTCAGGTTGTGAACACTGAGTTCGATTAGTACTGAGAATACAGGAATCGAAAAATTTACTCCGCCCCTCGAAATTTTACGGTCAAAATAGAACTCGTAATGCAATTTCGATTCGAAAGCTAGTTCGAGGAAAGTGAGAATTGGGCCCCAAATAGACGGTTAGATAACTTTTCAAGGAAGATTTATATATAAGGTCCTTCTAAAGTCTTGGCGTATATTTTGAGGGATGAATAGGTCATTAATAATCAAAACTAAAATATTAGAAAAATAATCCGTACATTAAAATACTACATATCAATATCCTTGCTACATTATTTATAAATTAATACTTGGTACTTACATAAAGTTCAATTTTGTTTTTTTTCTCTTGAACGTGTCTTGAACCATCAGACGGATTTTTCTAGTATATTTTTTTTATAACTAATGACCTATTTATATCCATCCCTCAAAATATACGCCAAGTAAAGTCTTGGACCTTATATATAATATATGTGAAAGATATTTGGTTAAATGTTAAATCTGAATTAATAAGTACTTGATAAATTTATTATTTGACATGGCAACACTACTGAACTAAGTTCTTGATACATTTATTATTTGCAATGGCAGCACTATTGAACTAAAGGTTTGATGGACTTTTTGGCGGGAACTTGCAGTGACGTTGCAAATTAACGGTGATATTTTATCCAATAAAGATCAATCCATGTGCACCAGTGAAGTGAAATGAAATGAATTATGTGTATCGTGACTTTACAAGTTGTCTCAAAAAGTCCGTGAAAAGTTTAAGTACAATGACAACTATTTTTTTTACTACAACATGACTCATGGACGGTGACTGATCATGCGGACTCTGTGAAAGTTAATGTGCGGACTATATGGACTATATTAAAGAGATATCATAAATAAAATGTATGCGACTGAAGGACTGTATCTGATCCATGGTCATGAACAAATTAACAGAAAAAAAATTTCATTATTATTTAAACTTTCGGTGCAATTATTAAATTGGACTTCCGGTGTAACTTAAGTTATGTTGTTTTAAAAAATTATAATGTTGATAACAATTGGATTGAAATAATTACAAAGTCATAAAATGACTAGGTACTATGATAATTTAATTGTTGATAAACAATTTATTGTAAATTAAGAAAATTTGAATACACTTCGATTAATAGAAGCGTTTTACCTGAAAATAAAACGCATATTAAATACTTACCTTATTTGAAACCTTATAAAATGAGATAGGCCTTCCTTGTTTTCTGCTCTAGACTTCCTTCTTTGTCTACCCAAATATTGCCGTCTCGCTCGCACATCTCCCCACTATCCACCCAGGCAGAGCGCGAGCTTGAGCCACGCGCGCTATCTCGTCATTGAGTCGAAATACCAGGCAGAACTAAAAATTAAGGTTTCAAATAAGGTAAGTATTTAATATGCGTTTTATTTTCAGGTAAAACGCTTCTATTAAAACTTGACCGTTATTTGAAACCTTATAAAATGAGACGTGTTTGTTTTCGCCTGGTGAAAGTGGATGCCAATGTGATTTTATGCTTGTAGCATAAAGTTATTTGTGACATAGGTAGGTACCTGTGATGTCTCCAGTATAGGTCATACGTGTACAGACTTCTGTGTAAGTCTGAAGGTATCGTGAGAGAGAATAGGTATCAAAAATACTAAGATGTGCGAGGTACTGTAATTTTATTTATAAAGTATAAACGAAATATGTAGGTGTAAATGGCTAGAAGCAAAGATCTTAATCAAATCATTGATGAGCATAAAAACATGTATCGTATGTGATTGAAAAGCAACATTCAAGTATTTAATTAATCATGCGAAGATAATGTGATCCCGCGATTAGTGGCTTATTATCAGCTATATGGTAACTGTCTGAAAGGGTTGCAGATCTCTAATGGGCATGAGACCAGATTTAGTGGATCTGAACTGATTATGCCAGCACCAGCGATGAATTATTCTATTTCGCACCCTATTAAAGATGCAGCTTTGGCAGGTCTTGTCAATAGTTGGTGGATTTTGCTGTGTCACGTTTATCGTATAAAAGGCGAATACAATCTGTACACACAGTAATGTATAGCTATATGTTTTGCTATAGTCTATGTACCTACCGACATTATTATTCTCCGACACGTGTAGGTACATCATATATTCTAATCAAAACGTTAATTACATACAGTACATATTTACTTACATGTGGTATTTTGCTATAATCACCAGCAACATTACTGCATAAACATTAACCAGAAATATAAGTTTTAAAGACCGACACAAGTAAAATCATAACATAACTTTTACTTGTTCTAAAACTGGAAAGTGAAGTCATGTAGGTACAAGGGTACTTACACAAGGTACAAGGTTGAAGGCAACCTTAACACACTACAAAATTAAGACAACGCTGTGTTGGTCTGGATATACAAAATTCGTTACTTAAATTTTAGATATGTTTCTAAAAATTACACGAGTCAATCGACTATCTATCGTATCAATATATATCAAAATATGTCCAACCAACACATGAGAACTAAAACTGCATACATTTGATACCACTGACTTATTCAGCATAATGATCATTCACACATAAGTGTAAGAAGCAAGTAGTTAATAACTTTATTAGTACAGGAGTCATTGTGACAAATGGACTACTTAAGTTTGTTCATTTTATTTCAAACAAGCTACGGTTAGAAGCGATTTTTCAACAAAGATGCCATGGTTACAACAAGCAATCCAATACTCATATTTCTATAATTCCAGACCATCTTATGGTATCTACTTGGAGGTAGAAAAACTGTCCATGTATCTATCGATAGCGCTGTATCGTGAATGGGACTGTCAAAGCTCTGAACTTGAGGTCTGCCCTCCGAAATACTATCGAGGAATTAGTTACTAAAAGTTTGTTTCGAACCAATTTAGCTGAGGTAGCAGTTTAGAGATTAAACAAGATAGAGGGTAATTTTATGCTAGGTGGTAATTCCACGTGGAACAAAGGTGCTTTTTCTTCGTAAAACATTTATTCATGCTTTAGTCTAAATACAAAACTTTCAACTAAGTATGTACATTCCATATTATTGTGCAGGCGTATCCGCTGTGTAAGTGCTCCTCAAGCAGTAGTTGGTAATCAGTAACAATAGACGAGGATCTAATCTAATATATGAAAGAAATTGGAATGTTACATTCATATGACGATGATACGGTTCATCAGATGATTGTCACCCTCATTCCGAACATAGGTGACGTTTAATTTAGATATTGTCATGCTTTCAAGATAGCGAGGAGTGCTTTGTTATTGCAATGCAACATTTACCTGGCTAAACAACTGTTCGACTGTTTATTGCGCTTACAGGCTTCATCTGATTATAAATTTCAATAGAAAATGAGATTGCGATTGCAGTTGAATCAAAAAAGTATGCTGAATCACGGTAGTGCAGACTCTTTTGGGATATTACCAAGCTCGATAAGTTCAATAGACCGATTAGGCTCTAAGGTGATTTTGAAAGAAAATCAATAATATATCTAGTATTCCATTGAACCCCCAAAAACCCTGCGAGGGTGGGTAAATTTGTCAACATAGTGTAAGCCTCTGTAGCACAATTTTATTCATTCTTGTTTTAGAATTAAAACATAACGCCTTGGAAGGCAGGAGAAAGTCATTCAAATAATCGATAATAGGTATTCCTTATTCCCTATATGCTTGTTACCCCATTGGTTAATTAAGCAAAAAACTTTTGGCTGAGACCGAAAGGTAGGCAAGTTATCTATGTATAATATAGTTGCCATTATTGGTCATAGATTCGTATGTGCGTCGCTCACATTTACTAGTGAAAACATGCCTGAGATCTGAATTTTGCACAAACAGTCAGGGTTGAAATAAATCAGCGATACGGTAAACATTTAATTCGTATCACACGTTATAATAGGTCAGTGAGATCAAATCATTTATTCAGTTTAGGTCCTGATAAGGCACTTATAAACGTTAATTTGTTATATACAGTTGAATTTACCACCGGTTCGGAATACACTTAAACTGAGAACTGAGATTCACCTCACTTTTTAGCATCAGCAGACAATGTTCAATGGTGCGGGTGGATATCTGATACCACAGTACTGAACCGAATGACTTGACATTACCAACGGTTTTTTGGTAAAACAATACGCATCGACAGTGTATTATATTATTTTCAGTATATAAACCGGGGGTGCTTAGATGTCACCCTGCTGGTGGAATAGAATTTATTGTCCCGCTTTGAAATTATTAAATGTCAATCTTTAAGCACCTTGCAAAAAACGAGTATGGTCCGTAAGGGCACCAACCTCCAAGTCAAGTACTTAAGAGTACGCTGTAAGGGTACATTTTCCAGTTACTAGCCCCTGTGAGATTTGATAATGATGGGAAATATGCGTAGAGGCATCTCGGCATAGGACTTTGCAAATGTACATTTTAAAACCAACTATTCCCATGTTGGTGGTTATATTAGAGACTGTGCGACAGAACATTTCAAATCACCTGTCCTTGCATGGGTTGATTTAGATGGCGATTGTGAGAAGAGGCACAATATCTAGGTAAAGTACCCTGCGGTGAGGGTATATATTTCGAGTCCCTTTTCCCTACGAGGCAGGGATAGAGTAAAAATCTGCTTTGACCTGTTTCTAAAGCAGGATCATTTAATTTTTAATTGAAAAGCAAAATAGGTTTTCACACACCACACTGCCTTTTTAATCCTTTCATCGTTAATGTGCGTAGACACACCATCCAAACATAGTACCCTGCGAGAGTGTATTCTAAGGTCACGCAAAGATTTATATGCGTCAGGCGCGACATGATGTATTTGAAACCAGACTTGAAGGGTCCATTTCAAGTCACCCTGTAAGAGGTTGATTATGATGGAAAATGTGCGTACGGGCAGAAAATCCAAAATAATACCCTGCGAGGGTACATTTCTGTCCCTGCAAGCGGTTGATTAATATGGGGAACGTGTGTAGAGGCATAACATCCAAGAAAATACCTCACGAGGCTACATTTCAACTCATCTGCCCCTTCAAGGGGTTGACTATTATTGGTAATGTGCATACGGAGTACTGGCACAACATCTCAAAAGAACACACGCGAGGGTATATTTCAACTCACCTGCCCCTGCAAAGGGTTGATTATTACGGGGAATGTGCATACGGAGTAAGGGCACAACATCCAAGAGAATAAATACCCCGCACCGGTACATTTCAGTGACTGCCCCTGCGTGGAGTTAATAATAATGGGGAATGTGCGTGCCGGCCCAACATCCAAGCAAATACTCTGCGCGAGTACGTTCTAAGTCACCTGCCCCTGCGCGGGGTTAATAATAATAAGGAATATGCGTACTGGCACAAGATCTAAGATAATACCCTGCGCGGGTATGATTTAAGTCACTGCCCCTGCGCGGGGCTAATAATAATGGGGAATGTGCGTACGGGCACAACATCCACGAAAATACCCTGCGCGGGTATGTTTTGAGTCACCTGGCCCTGCGCGGGTTGGTGTATGGATCAGACTAGCTTGCTAAGCAGGAGCATTTGATCCTTTTTATTAGAGGCAAAAATGTTTAAACTTTTTTAAGCACTGTAACTAGACTAGCAATAATGGCAGGCGAAATATCTGGTTAGCGGATCACAATTCCTCATTTGAATAATTTCAGTACAAATAAGTTGTAATAATTCTAATTCACTACATAACACTTTAAATTCTTTTTTATTATCAATCAACTTCTTTCACTTTTCACTTTTAATCACCGCTTCATTGCAAGATCCTCAACAGAGGTTTATTTAAGTAACTAGTAACACACAAGCTAGCACAAAGTTGTTACAGCGGCAAATTTCTTTAAAATATTTAACTATATAATAAATTGTTATTTAGACGGCACTGCTAACGTTTTCGACACTTAACATCGCCTGCGGTCATTATTAATTTTATTATAGATCCGAGAATCAGATATATGAGATATATGAGGCATTTGGATTTACTTGAGGACCTTACTCGACCCAGTGTTACGCTGCCTTTTAGATCATTTTTGCTCAGGGCAGTATCCGTTATCACTATTCGCACGTTGTGATTTATACAGTTAGCACTTGATGTAATTTAAATATTAATGTTCAACTGTGAACAAAACAGGAACTAACCTAGGAAAAACCAAGGATAATAAATTAATAAAAGCAAAATTATCAATAAAAAGTGGGTAGATTAAATAGTTTAAGAATTAGCTGTTCAAAGACATGAACATAAAATATCAAAATTAAATTAAAATATCGAACGGTAATACCGTTAAAATCATTATATTATTATTTTAATAAACTAAGAAGGAACAAAGGTATATAAAATATACAAATAACTTACGAGTGCCTAGGCTAGGCTAGGCACAACCGTCCGTTGCAGAAAACAGGACGCCAATGACGAGATAGCGCGCGTGGCTCAAGCTCGCGCTCTGCCTGGGTGGATAGTGGGGAGATGTGCGAGCGAGACGGCAATATTTGGGTAGACAAAGAAGGAAGTCTAGAGCAGAAAACAAGGAAGGCCTATCTCATTTTATAAGGTTTCAAATAACGGTCAAGTTTTAATATTTTTTTCAACACACTCGATCGTAAAGTGACATTTATATAAATAAACAACACGACAAAATACAAGTCTGTTTTTTCCTCGAAAGTGTGTTGAAAAACGTCGTATGACACGCGTGTGCATTAATTATTACACTCTTGGCTCACTTATCTAAACTAATATTATAAAGAGGAAAGATTTGATTGTTTGTTTGTTTGCATTGAATAGGCTCCGAAGCTACTGAACCGATTTGAAATGCCGCCGCCTAGAAAAAGCTCTTTATTTGTATCTTTTGCAGGGCCTTCTGCGTTGTATACGAAACCGCAATAAGCTACATAAAAAATCAAAATGCATATAAGTTAATTTTATTATTTCATTATTTGGTGAAATAATGAAATAATAAAATTAACTTATATAAGATACAGAAATTTTTGCAATACAATTTTAAAAAAACTTAAAAGATCCTATGAAAGAGAGCAAATTCAAAAAGCTGGAAATAATAACAAGAAACTGTGGAATGCAATAAAGGAAATTACAAATACCGCAAAACTTAAGAGCTTCCCTAAAGAGTTACTATCTCCTCAGAGTATATAAATACTACGTACAACAGAGAGACAGCGCCCATACTTCAAAAGTTACCACCATAACTCGCGCAAGTACAGCGCCGGTGGTGAGATTGGGGTACTAATTCCTATTCTGGGTTTGTAAGTGACTACAGCAATGTTTGTTTTTCAGTAAATGACAACAGATGACACTGTTGAAAGAATTTAATTTTAAAGAACAATGAGCACATTTGTATTTTTTTTTGTTTTTGTGTAAGAGAGGTAGAGCGTAGCATTTACTATATACTTTTGTTCAAATAAGATAAGAATTCCATACATTAAGTCCTAAACTAATCCAAAGAATTATTATTATGTTATTCAATTCTAAAAATACTGATTTTAAGTTGCATCTTACCCCACGGTTAATTGAGACAATTCCCAAAATACTCTAGCTATTGTTCATCAACAATGAAGAATTTTCACTAATTCTGAATGTTAGCTCATCGTATTTTCTGTAGAAAATAAAAAATATATGTGAAAGAATTATTTCAGTACGACAATTACATTCCGAGATATAGAATTTTTAAATGAGCGCACGACGCGCGATTCAACCGCTCGGTACTCGATGCGTGTGACGTCATGTTCCAACGCTCGCTCAGTCCGTCGCGCTCTTATTCTCTTGAAAAATCTCATTCCTTGGGTTTATAAATTTGAAACTTAGCACTATTACTTATCGTTCAGCAAGTCCAATAAAAGTTGTTTCTTCCATTGGACCCACTGAAAAATAATCCTCGTCATCAAAAATAAATTTATCCGCTTTCTTTTCAGTTTCTTTTATTTATATCCATTCAACAAATGACTACGGAAAACAGACCTAATGCATTGCGTTACGGCTATAGAAGAAACTAAATAAAAGGCATTGGCGTGAAATCTTTAGAATAAGTGCAAATTGAGTTGGTGACCGTAATTTATTTTACAATAGTGAACATGTCATCATATAGTGAGAAGGAACATAATGTACAGATGGAAGAGAAAGAGAAAAAAAAATTGTATTGGTTGATTTAATTTTCTCGCAATCGTAGTGAAAAATAGAATGTTACACACGGCGCTAAAATCCCATTATTACTCTGTTTCTATTTACTCCTCTCTAAAGCTCGGAAGTAGAACTACCTCGTGTATGATGGGTAATTTTAGCTCCTTAAATAACAATCTACTATTCTATCACATCCTGATTGACTCTGTATGCCATGGCATTACGAAAATTAGGTTTATCATGATAAACCTAATTTTCGTAATAAATTAATATGCCATCTCGAAATCTCCACCTGTTATAGGCATAATTATTAATTAGAATTGAGCCTTGAATTAACTGCCAAGGGAAGCAAGTGCAGACAGGCTACTTCAATACATCCTTGTCGTCAATGTAGTTGCTGGGTAAGCTCCCCAACTAGCAAACAGTCGAATAATGAATGAGTTATTCGGCTACAGATGGAATAAATGTTGAGTAGTTGCTACGTAGTACCCACAATGTAGTGTAAAAGCTTTTATTACGACTTTTTAGCATTTTTTGCTTTAAGTGCTTTAACCGTGTTGTGTAAACGTTTACTCGATATTCTTATAGTACATTTATTCAATAGTCATATAGTAGCTACCATTTCTCGTTTATACCAGACATGAGTGCAGTAATAGAGTTGTCGATTCCCAAGTTTCATGTTTAAGAAGCTACTATATAGCTGCTACTCGACATTACTATATTAGAGCAAATTCGCCGAGTAAAAGCTGTCTATTTACTGAAAAGTATCTTAATATCTGTAATTGTAATCTAAGCTATTTTGTTGAATAAATTTAACCACTATAACTTTTTCCTTGCACGCGATACATACTTAAATATGCCCATACTAACAAATGTAATACTCATGGAGACCTTTCATATGACATAGATTTCATTTGATATGATAAGGTTTACAACACAAAGTACGACACCGCCCATTATCCTTTAAAAAAATTCGTAAATTGACGCGCGACGCGTAGGCCATCTATGTAAGGTCGTAAGATTTAAGTAAAATTACATAAATTGCAAATATTTAAGATACGAGTTTTACATATGAATTTAATAAATTATTTAACCTCAAATTATATTCCCTTGCAACAAAGCTTCATCAAAAGTGATTTAGTAGCGTTTTGACTAAGAATTAATTCTCAATCAGTCCAACGATGTTTGTAGCGACATCTATACGTGTAAATTCTACACTAATTATAAAATGTATGTGATTGACCAGACATGACTATCTCTGTCCTCTTCTTCACAATCATCTGTAAATGAAATAAATACTTATTTTGTCAATGTGGGTAAATCTCTTGCTGATAAATTTAATAATAGCGAAAGCACAAATGTGCCCTCCATATCCAAGACTTATCAAGAGTCCATAAAAGACTCATTTGTGTTGTTAGATGTAGATGAGAGAGAGGTTGAACATCTAATTTTAGGGTTAAAAAGCGAATGTGCTGTGGGTATAGATGGGATCTCTAACAGCTTACTTAAAAACTATAAAGATATTTTTATACCACTGCTAACGTATATATTTAACAATTGTCTGCATACAGGCATTTTTCCGAATGCACTCAAAAGGTTAGTCGTTACTCCCATACATAAGGGTGGTGACAGGGACCGCATCACAAATTACAGGCCAATATCTATTTTGCCATCGCTTTCAAAATTACTTGAAAGAATTTTAAATAAAAGGTTAGTAAGTTATGTCGAGAGTAAAAATATTCTTTCAAGTAATCAGTTTGGTTTTCGCGGTGGTAAATCGTCAAATGATGCAGTGCTTGGTCTGACTGAATTCATTGCCACTGAATTAGATAATGGTAAAAAAACAATAACCATTTTTCTAGACCTGGCGAAGGCCTTCGATACGGTTTCTGTCCCGCTGTTAATACAGAAGCTTGAGTGCATTGGTATTCGTGGCAATCAATGAAAAAATTTTGAGAGTTACTTGACAGACAGGTTTCAATGCGTTAGACTGGGGCCTTATATTAGTAATCACCTTCAGTTAAGTTATGGAGTTCCCCAGGGAAGCATAATTGGGCCTACCCTCTTTCTCATCTATATTAACGAGCTCTTACAGCTAAAACTCCCACAAGGCAAAATAATTTCTTACGCAGATGATACCGCACTACTTTTTTCAGCTGATAGTTGGGAAAAGGTATTTGAAAGTGCACAATCGGGACTAAATGTCGTCACAAAATGGCTACAAGAAAATAGGCTTACATTAAATATTGAAAAATCGAAATACATAACGTTTTCAATTAGGAGTAATACCGTCTCGGAAAA
>OX596258.1:7200208-7255732 GCA_951394255.1 Polyploca ridens
CACTTTGGTGACATCTAGCGGCGGTTTAGTGAAACAACCTATACTCGAACGCTTTAGCCGTACCTTTGTTACTGGTTGAGACAGAACGTTCATAGGCGGCGCTACGGTGTGACTACGAGATAACAAATAAAAAACCTAACATCATGAATTGCTGTCCAGACGCTCTGCCCTCCAGTGATTCCATCCTTGTATGTTGTATCTGTAAGGGGAAGTACCACTTCGAGTGCTTAAGCCTAACACATTACCAATATGCATCGCTAAGTGAGCAATATAAGGCTGCCTGGAAGTGCCCGTCATGCAGTAACATAACAAAACGTGTCAAGTCAAATGTTAATACACCTGTACGTAGCACACAAATCCCATCTTCTGATAACTCTATGGACATGTCTTGTGATAACTTAGATCACAGTTCATTGATCACTTGTAACACTACCGATGCTAATAATAAGCAAATAACTGGAAATTCAGTAAAACCTATATCAAGTCCTAGTTTCGAAGCGTTCACAAGAGATCTACATAAGACACTTAGTTTGTGGCGCAGGGAGATGAATGGCGATATGATTCAAATACGCGATGAAATCCGGTCAACTCTTACAGAAGTTCAGAGTGAGATGAAGACTCTTCGTGCAGAGCAAACTCTTCTTAAACAGAAGGTCTCTGGTATACGTGAAGAAATAATCTGCCTACAAAATTCTGCCCAATATCAGTCTGAGCAGTACGATCTCATCAAAAATAGAGTTGAGGAACTAAACTGCACGGGTTCTGCTGATTTGGAGCCGAAAGTCAAAGATCTTGAGTCCAAGATTGACACTTTAGAACAGCAGGCACGACAATGCAATGTGGAAATATGCAACTTACCTGAGAAGCGTAATGAGCATTTGCCAACTCTTATTGAGAACATCGGTACTGCCTTGAAGTGTCCAGTCAAACTCGGTGACATTATCTCCGTTCACAGGGTCCCGCACGCACATCAACAAAACAACAACCCGAAGAACGTTATTGTTAAATTCACTTCTCGCTTACAGCGTGATAATATGATAAGTGCATTCCGTAAAGCCAAATCACTGAAGTCTGACCAGGTTGGTATTTCTGGCACACCGTCGTCGATCTACATCAATGAACACTTAACTCTGAAGAAGAAGCACTTATTTCGTAAAGCCAGGGATGCCGCTAAGAGACACGTTTTCAAATATGTGTGGATCAAAAATGCTACCATACTGGTCCGCGAACGCGACGACACTACTGCATTTGCAATACGCGGAGAAAGCGATCTTAAGAACATTAAACCCACAACTAATTAGGTGTCCTTTTCTAACACGTATTTTTGCCTTAATATCGTTACACCTACATATTTGCTTTCAACTAAAATCTCTGGAATACGATTTTATTTTTATTTTTATTTGTATTATTGTAGTAATTATCTGTATATGTTTTAATCTCGTGCTTAATGTTATTTTATATTTTTTAAGCGCATACAGTAAATGTTTAAACTCAAATAAATGTATCTCATTGCATACTTTTGAAACTTTGTCAAAATGTATCGTAATAGTCTCGTATCATATCATATCTCAATGCGATTCAACCATTCGAAATCTAAATAATATATTGCTACTTATATATAATCTTCTAAACAAAACTAACCGCAGTTGTTGTGAATACGATAAACGCAGTGTTTCTGTACGCAATGCGAGGGGCTGTTGTGATTTCTTTTTACCTGAACATTCTCTTTGTCGATGTAGACTATGCGCACTCTTCCACGCGTATTTAGGCATTATATCATATTATTTATATGAATTAATAGTGGCGTGGGTTAGTTATGGATAGTACACAAAAAAAAATATCTATATACTACCAAAACTGTAGGGGTGTAAGAACCAAGCTACATACTCTATTTATGAATATTTTGTCTTCCTCATATGACGTTATAATTTTAACAGAAACTTGGTTGTTGCCCGAAATCGACAATAATGAATTCATTGATCAACGCTACGTGGTGTTTAGGTGTGATCGAGACAGAATAGCCACCCAGAAGCAGGATGGTGGGGGGGTTCTTATCGCAGTATTACGTGAACTACGGCCAGCCCTGTTCGATCCCGCAAAACAATCACATTTTACTGCGTCACCATGTATTGAGCACCTAATGGTGGAACTACCGAGTTGTGATAAAACAAAAGTACATATAATAAGCGCTGTGTACATACCGCCATGGGCCACCTTGGACGTATATACTTCCCACTTTGAATTACTTCAGGATATGCTTATTGAGCCTAATATTCTGAATGTTTATATTGCAGGGGATTATAACCTTCCTCATGTCTCATGGAACACTGACATAAATAATATCCCTGCTGACGCAATTGGTGCGTTGTGTACAGGATCCTCCCCCATTTGCTCTCAGCTAAAACAACTTATGTCTACTCTGGGTGCTAATCAATATAATAACTTGCTCAATAGTGGTGGAAGGATCCTAGATTTATTCATCTCTAATACTCTATGCACAGTCAGTGCTATAAAAGATCCTTTACTTCCTGCGGACTGCCACCATCCTCCTTTTTTAATGTTTGCATCTATTAGTTTAACAGTTAAAATAATGAAAAGGAACCCCTTATCAAAATTTAATTTTCGTAAAGCAAATTTTGACGCTATTAACAAAATTATTTGTGAAACTGACTGGTCATCGTCACTTAATCACCTACCGGCTGAGGAGGCCCTGGATGTATTTTACAATACGTTGGGTGATATTATCAGGCCACATGTCCCCCTTTCTAGACTTCGTTCATTTGATTTTCCTATTTGGTTTTCACAGCACTTAATCAAAATTTTCAAAAAGAAAAAACAGTATTGGACTAAATGGAAAAGATATAACAATATTAAAGATTTTAACAAATACTCCGATTATAGGTCTACTTTTAAAGAAACGTGCAAGAATTGCTATAAATCTTATATCAATTCCATTGAAGACAGCCTTACGTCTAATGTAAAGCATTTTTGGACATACGTTTCAAATCGTAAAGTAAAATCGGGTGTCCCGTCTGTGATGCAATACCAGGGTCATAAATCTAACGATCCGCATGAAGTTTGTAACATGTTCTCGGATTTCTTCTTGTCCGTTTTTGAACCAACATCACCTACGCTTTCAGTATGGACTCCTCCTACATGTTCTACGAGTAATGACGTACTGCTAACTAACTTACATATTGAGGAATCCACTATATTGAAGGAGTTGAAGCAACTTGACCCAGTAAAGGGACCTGGTCCTGATGGTTTTCCAGCCTTATTCTTCAAATATACAGCTAGCAGTATCTATAAGCCACTTTACATTATCTACAACAAATGCTTATGCGAAGGCGTGTTTCCCGAGATATGGAAAAGGGCAAATATCACACCTGTGCATAAGGGCGGCTCAAAGCATGATATTGAGCAATACCGGCCGATTTCGATATTGTCAGCCTTGTCAAAACTCTTTGAGAAACTGGTTCATGCTCAGATCTACCCGGCATTGCATAGCGTCATCATTTCTGAGCAACATGGGTTTGTCAAACGTCGATCAGCTCTTACAAATTTACTAATTTTTACTAATTATTTATTCGAAAGCGTCGACAAACGAGTGCAGGTAGACGCGGTGTATACAGATTTTAAGAAGGCTTTTGACAAGGTTGACCATGAGATGCTCCTGAATAAAATTGCGTTCAACGGCATACGCGGAAGCCTTTTACGATGGTTCTCTTCTTATATACAAAAACGGACACAAAAAGTCGTTGTGAATGGTTTCCAATCTAACAATATATATATTACGTCAGGGGTGCCACAAGGTTCGATCTTGGGGCCAATTCTCTTTACTTTATACATAAACGATATTAAAACCTGTTTTAGAAACTCTAACTTCATTATGTATGCAGATGATTTAAAAATCTATAAACCCATTCACACAGTGGGAGACTGTCTGTTGTTTCAAGAGGACCTGGATAGACTCACAAAGTATTGCGCTAGTAATAAACTGCAACTAAGCCTACCCAAATGTAGTTACATACATTTTACCAAGAATAAAAATATTACTGAACTAAATTATAGCTTGTGTAACACTGTTCTGGGTCGTGTTTCCGCGGTAAGAGATCTGGGTGTATGGCTTGATAGTAAGTTACAACTGAACCAGCATATTGAGAGTATTGTTAATAACGCTTTTAGAATGTATGGATTTGTTATGAGATCCTCCACCGAATTCAAGCGACCCTCAACCTATCTTTACCTTTACAAAACCCTCATTCGATCACAGCTTGAATATGCTGTGCCTATTTGGAACCCCTTTTATCAGAAGTATGTTGACGAGATCGAGAAAGTACAGCGAAAGTTTCTTCGTACCATGATCTATAGGTGCTTCAGAAAACGTTTGCCGTATTCACAGCTCCTAGATAAATACAAGCTTCTCTCATTAGAATCGCGACGTAAATATCTAGAATCCAACATTCTGTATGGTATTGTCCATAACGAGTTTGACTCCATTGACCTAACGAGCAAAATATGCTATGTAGTGCCTCGGACCAATAACAAACGTAAAGTACGCGCCGGAAACCTATTCTCTGTCAACACTTGCCGAACGAATACCGGATTACGTTGCCCTATTCGTCGAATGGTTGAGTCTTATAATACTAACTTTATAAATATTGATATATTTGCATGTTCGAAATTTAAATTTAAAAGAGACGCGTCTAAACATTTACTTAATTTCGATTAAATAAATTATAATTTATGTGTTAGTTTATTATTATGCACTGGATATTGTATAACTACTTCACTTCTTACTTACTTACTTACTTTAGATTTCATTTTACTTGTCTTTTATTTTTCAACCCTTTGAGCATCACTTGATGCCCCTAGTGGCACATTTTAGCTAATTTCATAATTTAATTTGTGGATAATGTAGTAGGCTGCAATATTGTTATTACTTTCATAAAATGTTTATATGTAAGACCTTGTATTGTAGCTGTTTATTGTCCCTTAATAAATAAAATAAAAAATTAAATTGGAATTCGCAGATTTTTTCAAAATTTATGCTTTTTTGTAATGGCTATTGCATTGGTCGATTACTTATCTCGAAAGTGTGAATGCATTATTGGTACCTACTAATATAGGAGTGAGGTACCTACTGAGAAAAGATTTTCCGATATTATACTATTATTATATATATTTACCCTTTAAGGCAAAAGTTATGTTTCATGTATTTTTCCAGTGGGATTGCTTAAATCACGGAGTGTCTGTTTCCCAGAAAAGCAGGTAATACCGTAGGAAATATCAAGTAATTAGTATACGTACATCATCGGTAAACTTATGTGTCAATTCAATATTTTCTTTCTGTATTTTAGCGTATTTGGTAAGATTGAAGAGAGCATCAGGCTGTAACCACGCTTTGAACAGGCGCATGTTTATGATTGACATTACTGCGCTGCGCGCGCGCAGGTACGGCGTGTCTGGCTTGTG
The DNA here is from genome assembly GCA_951394255.1 of Polyploca ridens. Lineage (NCBI taxonomy): Eukaryota > Metazoa > Arthropoda > Insecta > Lepidoptera > Drepanidae > Polyploca > Polyploca ridens. The sequence continues at coordinate 7,205,684 of OX596258.1, forward strand.
CTGGACATCCATTCTTTCACCCATTGCAGTCTCTGTTAAGTGACAAAAAATATATAAGTACCATACCAGGGTCGGTGGACCAAGATAGTTCCTATTACCTACTACAGGATATTAGTGACGTCATAGAAGATAAAAAAACACTTGAAATTATGTCTAAAAATCAATAAACTACGTAAGACATTTTGTAAAATAATATCTGAAAAATTGATCGAGACCTCCGGAGACCAGCGGGCGGGGAGCTTTTTCCGCCAACGCGTCAACTTGGCTATCCAAAGAGGAAACGCTGCCAGCCTTCTGGGAACCCTGCCGTTAATCGGAAGCAGCGGCAGGCTTGAGGAAATTTTCTATATACAGGTCGTTGTTTTGGTCAGCGACGAGCGACTCAGGGTCGATAATACTAATGATACTGGTGCAAAAAAATATATAAAATACTTTTTTTTTTTTAATAATAAAAATTAAAAAATTAAAATTTTGAAAATCATGTAATAAGCTAAAGTGTAGACATAATACTCAACGGGAGTACGAGGGAGTAAAGGGGTGGGGCGAAGGCGGCTTGCGCCTAGCTCTAGTCTGTGCACGTGCCTAGTAACCATACTTTGCAGTAATTTTATTTCAAATTAAATAAGGTATTTCTCAACATATTTACAGTATTTAATGGAATGAAGTCCATTTTTGGGGAATATATATTTTGTACTACCGCTCCTGGGTCGCTTGTCGCCGACCAAAACAACACCCTGTATAGATTGTATTTTGTACATATTTGTTGTAAATAAAGATTTTATCATATCTGAAAAAACTTTTTCGTAACATAATTTTCCTTGTAACCACACTTTTCCAAGTTACGATTGACAAATTGAGGTGATTGACTTTTCTATTCTAATCTTATTCATATTAAAATTCTAGTACTTTTGAGTATGAATAACTTTATTATGAAATCTGTTAATATCTCACTATCTCACCGAACACGATGTCCAACATGCACGAAGTGACAGGTTTATAGACATCAAATTCTGGATTTCCCACTCGCTCCCCGAGGCGCTGCACGAGAATTGAACCTTGTTCCCCGAACACATCTATGAAGTCTTCTATGATGCGATTGTGGAATATAGGTAGTAGTACTTTTCGATGCAACTTCCACAGGTCAACTGGTTATTAGTAAAACACAAAATAGGTGATCTACCCAATTGTACACCCTTCGGCACGTAATTTGGCCTCGTTTTGTTTTTTTTTGCTATATGTGCTGGCTTTTAGTTGTTTTTCGCTCTTATTGCTTGTCATTATCATTATGTTCTATGGTTATTGGAATAATGATTAATGATTATTTTGAAACTTGTCTGTTTAGAACTAACTGAAGAAAACAGAAATATAATCTAACGAGTCTGACCAAATTACGTACCGGAAACCTTCCGGAAACTATATAACTTTTTTGTATTTTCAATGCGTTTTTATTTCACACCAAAGATGCTTGGTGTGAAATAAAAACTCATTGTAAGTTTAAGTCCATTTTTGGAAAATGTATTTTTTGTACTACTGCTCCTGGGTCGCTCGTCGCCGACCAAAAAACATCTTGTATATTAGTTTGTCTAACGATTGTGAATGAAATATTTACTGCCTGCCATAAAATTAAAGAAAATATGTGCATGCATCGTAAAATATTTTATGTATTTATGAATGATGTTTATTTTCCATTGTGTGTATTTTCACTACTAAGCATGTCCTAGGTTTAACACCTTAGTGAGATAATTACAGTCAGTCAGAGAACAAACAGTTTTGTGTGTGTTAAAAATACTGTTATGGTAAGTACTTACTTATTTAACTGAGATTATCTTATTAGAAACAGCTAAAAATCGAAGAAATATATTATCCGAATCTTTATTCTCTATATTTTGTAGTATTATTTTTATTGAAACTATCTATTCTATTTTATTTCTAATCTAGAAAGCGATCAAAGTGAACAGGTACAGTTCAAATAATAAACTCATTATGTGGCTTACCTGGAGCAACAAAAAGTCCGTTTCCCAACCACGTTCGTAGAAATTTGTATGATGAGTCCTTTTCTAAACAATTTTCTAATATTTTTTGGACGTCCACAGGGTTTAACGCAACTGAAATGGGTAACCAATATACATATTTTTTTCTTTTTTAGCGTTTATTACCTACCATTTATATAACTATCGTATATTTATTAACAAATATAAAAGCATTAAACTTTATTTGTAGCACGTATTTTCGTAGTACCAAAATAAAATTGAACAACACTTAAAATTATACAGTCAATGATTCTGTCGGATTCTGAATAATCAATCACAATCAGTCACAATTTTGGACCGTGTATAACATGCACAGACTTCTAAGATCTTAGATGTCTGTGATAACATGTTATTTTTACATGAAAGTTATATAATAAAATAAAATATCATTGATTGTATATGCGCAGAGTTAGAAGGTACATTATATAGACTTTTAAAACTCGGTCAACTTACCAACATATAAAGTTGGACCTATCCATATTTGGCTAGTACCTCCAGAAGCTTCTATTAATCCAACTAACTCCTCTATATTTTTTAATATCTCTGAAAATAAAGCAAGAGTTAAAATACTTAACTTTTTATTTGTTAACGAAGTATATTAAATAAGATCGTTTTTTACTATTTCTTTTTGATAAACTGCATGTTTAGGAATTGTAAATCAAACAAAATATTTAACATCAAAATAAAAGGTTACTTTTTTACATGAGAAGTTATCGTACAAAATATAGTTTAAAACATAAAATCTGGACCAAAATAAAGTTTAACATAATATTATATGTAATTTCAAGTCGATCTGCATGGCCATGCACACTTGCCAACCACTACAAACTTTTACTTTTTTTCAAATCTTCGAGTAACTAATTACACAACTATAAAAAACCCTCGTATCAACTTGATCTAAAAAGATGGACTCACTTTCAGGACCTCCTATGAACCAATGCGTGTGTCCCAAAATCGGAAGATTCCCTTCACCTGGAAGTGAGTCCGATAAATCATAGAGAGGTTTGCGCAGTCGACGATAATTTAAATAACATAAAACAAACACTGAAAATAATATCAAAAACACTAGCATTGTTGCTTGATTTTCGTTTCTCTATCAAATCCTTCAACTGTCTCCTTATCGGTTTCACTGACTGATTATGGTGATGAGTTATCTTATGGAAATCTAAGAAAGCACTGTGATCTGTTGCAAATGACTCTGTAGTTTTATTGCTTACTTCCGCGACAAAATTGCGAATACGTAAACTTCGTAGCGCGTCTACGGAACGTCTACGACGCACTTGCCATGCAAAAGTTCGTAATGAAATAGCATTTTGAATTGCTTTTCAATATAGAATACTGTATACGATGACTACATTACAATTACTACTCAATGTATGACATAAGCAGTGGTAACTCCACTGGTTTAGCACTCGCCTACGGTTATCAAGGGCTTAGAAGCATTGCGAATAAGTAGGTATATGAAATGCTTACTTAAAATGCCCGTATACAGGTCGTTGTTTTGGTCAACGACGAGCGACTCAGGGTAGATAATACAAATGATACTGGTGCTAAAAAAAATATATAAAAAAATACTTTATTTTTTTTAAATAATAAAATTAAATTTTTTGAAAATCATGTAATTAGCTAAAGTATAGATATAATACTCAACGGGAGTACGAGGGAGTAAAGGGGTGGGGCGATGGAGGCTTGTGCCTAGCTCTAGTCTGTGCACGTGCCTAGTAACCATACTTTGCGGTAATTTTATTTCAAATTGAATAAGGTATTTCTCAACATATTTACAGTATTTAATGGAATTAAGTCAATTTTTGGGGAATATATATTTTGTACTACCGCTCCTGGGTCGCTTGTCGCCGACCAAAACAACATCCTGTATAGGAAAACCGGCACAGTGCGAATAAAGTCACTAATATTGTTGGGTCAGTCTAGTGGACCGTAATTTTCGATAACTATCGTTTTTTTTATCCCTTGTGGGATAAAAAAAACCTTTTTTTATATCAGACGCTACAAAATAGATCGTATATAAATGCATGGACCATAATTTCTTCGTGATAAGTGATGAAGTGTCTAAATAAGATTATCATTTATATTAGACGGGCCAGTTGGCGCAGTTGGTTAAGGTTCACCTTACGCGCCGCAGGTCGTGGGTTCGATTCCCACACAGGACATGCATTTGTGTGTATGAACATGTCTGTATGTCCTGAGTCTGGGTGTGATTATGTATATTAAGTATATATTTACTAACAAAAAGTAGTATATGTATTATATCAGCCTATCTGGTTTCCAAAGTACAAGCTCTGCTTAGTTTGGGATCAGACGACCGTGTGTGAGGAATGTCCATGGATATTTATTCATCATAAAAATAGCAATGCGAGTAGATACCTACTATAGCTAACTCTATACAAAATACATATAATGAATTGCAGTTAAACTCAAGTGAAAACCTATAGATGTTTTTTTTAAATAGTATATTGTATGTATTCTGTATATTTACTGTTAATAATTGAATTTGAATAAACACCCTATACCTATCTACTAAAATATACTAATACCAAGGGTCTAAGCCTGACTCGCGAACCGAGGGTTTCTACTACGTTACTATCGAAAATGAATACGTTATATTGTAAGCAGTATGGTACAGTTCACAATGTATCAGGAAGCTTATAATCTCGCTAGGTAGATTATAAACTAACTGTTTTCAGAAACATACGGTGACATAGATATTGTCACTTGTTCTGTGGGCAAATGTGATGTGAATTGTATGAAATTGCCCACGTAATATTATACGTTTCAAAAGTAAATACGTATTTTTTCATTGGAATGTTTTCAATTATATTTTATCACAATTTATTAGTTTTTACAACAGGATATCCATTTATATATATCTAAAAATATAAGTAGGTATGTAACTCAAGACTAGTTTTAATTTTTCCTATACAAATCCCTAACATTCATTTTCGTCTCGTCTTATACCTACGGCTTTTCTTGTACATACAATTTCTTTGGCTATGACAGAGGGACGGGTGGCACCATAAAGGTTCCTTTTTACTTTTTTGGTGCGGGACCATAGCGGAATCCTAAAAATAACCTATTCGATGGACCGACATTCGAGTAAAAAATTAAAAAGGTTTACCTTTACTTTTCTATACATTTGTTTGCTTTTTTAAAGATCCATGACCGTCGCCGCGTCATTATATTAAAATTTATGGATAAATTCTGATCACATAATCATGTTCAAGATATTCAGTAATTTATACATCTAGTTAACTTTGTGGTATTACGGACTAGGACTCACTTTGTGCTAATATTTACTGTCTGTATATTTACGTACACTTGACGTTGAAGGCAAACACATCGTGTCCAGCGCAAGGAATTACAGAACGATAGGATTAATATCAATGAGTTCGATTCGGCGCATCATTATCGACAGCCGCGTCACGACAGTAATGAACTAATTATTTACTCTCTCCTGATAAGTTTAATAACTGAGACAGTAGTCTCAATATTAGTATATGTAGTATCTGTGTATCTTCAAACACTAGACAAGTTAAAAACATCATAAGAAACGCAAAACGTAAGTAGTTTTTTTTTTTACAAAAACTGAAGTGTACTCAGGTAAATGGGCTTAAATGTTTTTTTTATCGTAGTATGTGAAATACAAATAGCAGGCTACTGTTTATCCTTACATCGTTTACAATCAATCAATCTTTCGAGACGACTTTTTAATTAATTAGAATTCCGTACTACTAGAAGTTCGAATGGAGGTGCATTAGCACCTATGTTTGAGCGTCCGTCACAAGCTTTTCACTCCAAATCTTATACCTACCAAGTAAGCCTTGAAGTATATTTATCTTGGTTGGTATTAATCGGAAAATACTATACTTTTATGTTTTCTTTCGTTTATAAGGTAGACACGTTTTATTATACACTAGTCTTATTTTAGTAAAGCAACGTTTAACTAGTGTTAATGATTCCATATAAGAGATTCCTACTTTTCACCTTTAATTTGCGCTTGCTTTATTTGTGCAAGTTTTTAACGAAAAATATTCCGCGGACTGACGGCAACTAGATGCGTATTATAGTCTGATAAAAAAACTAGCACTCGAGCTAGTTCCTAACAACTTTTTCTATTATAAAAAAAATCTTCGGTGGAATTATGACAGTTCCAAACTCAAACACAAATTAATTCAGTTTGGGCTTAGATAAGGGACAAACAAAGCATAAGATACAATAGACTCTACCACCCGTTAGGAAGACTCCGGCAAGAAACTCAGTACCTAAGGCATATTTCATAGAAATGGATAAGTTATCGAATTAACTGATTTTATTTTAACTATGGACACCGTGATAAGCGATCACATGACCGAAGTTAGCACGCGTAGCCTATGAGGGACTTTAATAATACAAAAAGTTTTTTTAGATAGTAATGCAGGATTTAACTTCCTTGACTTCAAAACATTTGTTGGTGAACCTAATTCCTACAATTAGATCACAGTACATCATAATTTTACACTCTATAGTAACTGAAACCCTAATTTGTAGTCGGATTTATAATCTTACTATATAACAAATCTAACTTTTACTTGTTTACTTACTTAATCTTACTTACTAATCTGCCAACAAACTGCTATGCAGTTTGGCAGATGTAACTATTTAATTATTTTGAAAAGTTAAACTAATAAACGTTTACATACATACATACTTTTAGGGTTCCGTAGTCCTCTATACCTACCTTCTCAGGGGGCAAACAAGACATTTGGTTAATTAGGTAATCAGATTAAATTTTTAATCATTATTATCTCATATTAATCGCCATGCAGAAGCTGTTGAGCTTAGTACCCCGCTTAAACGCTTACTATCACCTCAGAGTATATAAATACTACGTACAATAAATAGTATGGGAGAAATTAGTACCATGAGTATTCCGCTAGAGGCGCTGTGTCAATTCCTATAGAGAAGTGTTGTAAACGCAAACGCGTGCTTAGTAGCGTTTACTAACGTCAATTATTTACACTCGGGGTACAGAGCTCGCGTAATATTAGGCTGTTACATTTCCTGGGTTCCACAGTCAAAAAGGAAATCCTTATCGTTTTGTACTTTTGACTTTTTTTTTTCAATGGCTTCACACGGCTTGTTTATTTTGCCAATTTCCAGTTATATTATAACTATTATAAGTTCTAGTCAAAATAAATCACTTTCACATAGTTCTCAGTCAGTCACCGTCCATAAAAGTCATGTTTTAGTACAATGGTGGTTGTACTAAAACTTTTCACGGACTTCTTGAGACAACTTGAAAAGTCACGATATACATAATTCATTTCATTTCACTTCACTGCTGCACATGGTCAATCCATGTGCAGCAGTGAAATAAAGATCGCTTTATTGGATAAAATACCACCGATAATATGTAATAAAACTGAAAATGCACGAATTTATGAAAATATAAATGAAAACGCAACGTTACTCTACAAGTTCCCGCCAAAAAGTCCTACTCATGACTTGTTTGATAAGAAGATACGTTCTTTAAATTACTTAATAGATAATTTATGTTAAAGTGGCGTCACTTCTTTGCTGTTCGTATTAGCAAGCTCAAATTATTTGCTGTTTAAATTATGAATGCAAAATTTGTGTCCGTATCTTCGGTATGTCAACGATGTTCGGGTGAAAATTTTCCCGGCATTTCGTGGATGCTGTCCAAAATATATCCAAAAACAACTAGTTCGACTTTTAAATTTCAAATTCTTTTCACAGATATATCAAAATGATCATTCTACTACTATTACTGTTACTCGCAAGCGTGTATTGTGTCTGGTGGATGGCGCGAGCTCAGCGCTTGGACCGACTAACGTCAGCACTGCCCGTGCCGCCCACGCTGCCACTCATTGGAAACGCTACTCTCTTCATGGGAGATACTCAACGTGAGTTAGTCATTCTGTGGAAAAATCTCGCTCTTAGCTCTAGGAGCTAGGTACTATTATAAATCTCGTAGACTGGCTACGATCCAGTATTAGTCATAAATTATAAGAAATGGCATGGCTGTACATTGCGCTAAAACTTGAGAGTGAGCTCGTGGGTTTCACAGAAACACAGTTTCCTAAGTAAGCAGCCACAACTTGGATATATTTCTATTTTATTAAAGTGTTTTATAAATAATCTTGCATGTTACTTTAACGATTTTCCTTTCTTTTTGAGTCTTCTGTTTTAAGTGAGAATATGACGTGAAATTCCGATTTTAATGAAATTGTTGGCGCGGTAAAGTTTTTGAAATGGTAGTGCGCACATAATGATCCATATATTTTCTTTACCGCGGGTAAAACCACGGCTGTAACTTTTTTGTATAAGTTAGGTAGATACAAGAGAGGTAGAGCGTAGCGTTTATTAGCTCAAAGAGCAGCTTGACCGAGGAAGTACTCCCATACCTAACAGAATATCGCAGCCAAATAACTTTATGTTGTGTTCCTGCGCATGAGTGGGAGGGGAGAAGGGTCGGAAACGCGTAAGTGATGCCCCGTGTGTCACAAGCGTCCATACAATCCTCTGTGATATGGCTACGGTAACCACTGTGCCACTACCATAAGGCTGGCGGACCGTACGCCTGGTTTACCGTATTAAAAAAGTGGCCTTAGATTAGGCACGATTAGGTGCCTTCCTCAGAGTAAATATAACCTAAAGGTAGTGCCTACTTAAAATACATAAATTGAAGTAGGGTGGGTGCACCAGTGCCACACCAGGAACCAGTAGTACACCATTTCTAACTTCAGATCAAAATATTAACCTTCTGTCGAATTTTCCGCCACTTTTTTTACGTTTGGTAGCACTACCGTACTTCTAACAATCGTTTAATAATAAATAAATGTGATAAACACGCTATCTACATCAGTAAAAAACGCATGATTCGAAACAACAATCGTTCACTTCGTTCCGGGCGGCCATATTAGTAAGCTACACGTCGACGGCAACATTTTTGAATCTTTTTAAATCTTTGTTTATATCAATCATTGTAACTTATTTTCGAATTAACTGCGTAATATGATATGTAAAGCAATAAAATTACGTATTATTTCATCAAAAAATGCTAATTTAAATCAATAGTTGTCACTGGTAAACTAATGGAACACGAATTCAATGATTTTCCAGTAATAATCCATTTGGTCTACAACTGGTGATTTAACTTTTTGATAATTTGTTTATTTTTTCTTCTACATTTATATTTACTTAATACACTGCAATAATTTTTTATAAAAAACTCTTAAAATATCCACGATGTTCCTGTTGTAGACCAGTGGTTTATTATTGGTAATTTCTATACTACGAGCTTGTACCAGTAATTGACCACCTACATTTTTTACAGACACAATGCCAAAGAAAAGATCATTTTTCAATTATTAGGAGAAATATGTCTTAAAAGCCATAGACGAGATAAGCAAAGGCGCAAAAATTTGAGAAACATGCACAAAAAATAATATTCTTTTGTTAATTTTTTTTGTTTTATAATTTTTTATTCATGTTAATTCATAAATATTTGAGTTAATTCATAACTTGTTAGTATAATTAATAATCATTTTCTTCATTAAAAGCAATCGTTTTATTTATTACAAGCTTTTATTTAACTTACAATGTATGTATGTCTGTTTGTTCGGGTGGAATCTTGCAAGTCGAATTTCAAACACTTGGATTTACTTGATATTTGGTATAAATGAGTATATTGGAAGACAATGCAAGTACAGTCAACAAAACGTACAGAAAACAAAAAATCTTGTATTAAAAATGTTATTTTTAACAAAAACTTATTGGTTCACTATTGGCACAATGTCTGGTCTATTGCTGGTACAATCTGGTCAACCTTAGGCACATTGCGACTTTCCACATTCATTTTTAAATAAAAAAGAACCTAACAGCTATTACGAAAATCTGAATTAGCTACATGATTCTATGGTAGACTAGAAGTACGATACTTTTTTTTTGCAATGGTTGTTGTAATAATTAAGTCACAACATCAAAATTACTTTCAAAATGTCGCTTAATCGGTTTGTTACTGGTACACCCACCCTAAATAAAAAATATAACATTTGTAATTGTAATTTTTTAATGTCGACACTGTTTCATTGTTTACCAAATTAATAAATAAGATAATATGTAATGTATTTTATGGGCCTCCAGGTCTTTACTTACTTTATTGTTTTCAAATTTATAATTGTATACGACTGTATGTGTCCTTAATGAATAAATAAATAAATAATAAAATAACTTAGGTACTTATTAAGTTACTAGCTTTTCCTATAAGCAAACATGGTTTGTAGTGAGTAGACTGATTACCGAGCAATTTATAATATTGACCAGTTTGAGTGCAAGAATTTATTTTAACATAACAGGCTCCTTTTGGTTACGAACACGTAGCGTAGTAGTATTGCTACCGCATACACCGAAATGTGTAATATAAACCGACAGGTTGTTTTTTTTTTAATTTATAATCCTGGAAAAGTTCTTAGCAAAAGAAGAATCGGGACAATGCGAATTCGGAAAATTAGGACAAACTGCATAAATCATAATTTTGTCAACGTCGGGTTTTCTAGTTACTATATTAATTTTATGAACATTTATAGAGAAAAATAGTTTTTCTCTCTTTTTTGTCGCACAGCACAGTTTGATCTTAAATAGTTGTCTTACAGAGTGGTCATCTATAATACAGGTTTTTTTTACTTACATGTCTCTATGTAATATACCATTTCAATAACACTGCATGTATACATTTTTTCGGGAAGAAACGAAATTAAAAATGAAATTTATTAGGTACAATACAATACAGGAATAATATTCGGTTTCGAAACCGCAGGGTAAAAGCCCATAAATAATGTCACATAATATAATATCATAAAGTACAATACGCACGGCTACAGATCAAGCTATACATTTCCAATATAAGCTGAGCTCTCATTGTACGGAAATCCTATACAATGCGAGATCAGCTTAAACTGGAAATGTATAGCTTGATGTGTTGCCGTGTGTACCATATATATAGGAGTTAGGTATAAAATGTTTTTTATCCGACGAAAAAAGGAAAATACAAGTCTTGTAAACCACAAGTCGACGCGTATAACTCTTTACAGAGAAGTCCGATTTTGATTTCCGATCCCCGACTGCAAAACCTTATAAAATTCAAGTTATATTCAAAATTATTTTTTGCTTTTCAGTTTTTTCAGTGGTTTAATTTTTTTGTTATCCAATTACAGAAATACTTAAAAACGTCGAAGATATCGCTGCACTGGCAGATAAACACAAGGGCTCTGCTAAACTGTGGCTAGGGCCAAAATTATACGTAGGTAAGTTACGTACTTATGATTACTACCTACCTAGTGGTGGAAATTCTACATTTATATTTAAAGGTACCTAGAAGTAGGGTAGACTTTTTGTTGAAGGCCTTTATTGTGTAGGTACTTAGCCTTTATATAGTGCCTTAGAAGGGCTTCATTCAAAAGCCTTGCTCCAGGAATAAATGAATGAGATTACCCAGGCTTGACATTTTCCCATTCAAATAATATAGAGTCTTCATCATTATTCATAAGTTTTTACATGTATCTCTACTTACTGCCAGAAGTAGTATGGCGTATTTTAATACCTTTTTCATGTGCCAGTCATTGCTGGATACAACTGTGTGTTACATTGATTGTCAAATTGAATAGTTTTATACGTAGGTATCTATCTAATTTTGACTATTATCGATTATTTTCATTAGCGGCCTGACGCTTTTTTGCGAACGGCCTTTCCCAAACTTGAGGATAATACATAAAAATATATTTCAGATACCTACCAAGTAGAGATAGGTAATATATAGATACTTGGCAAGAAGTTTTTTGTACTTGGTGTCTTTCTACATTATGTGTATTTTATAGCTATAGCAAACCCAGAAGATGCGCAAGTGATACTAGATAATTGCTTGGACAAAGATGTCGTGTACCGCTTTCTGCGTCCTTGGCTTGGACATGGCCTCTTCGTAGCACCAGGTAAATGACTTTGTTTACATTCCGTGAATAAACTTAATTTCTACTATGATCTCAGTAAACAGCTTCGACAATATTAACTACACTAACATACTAAAAAATTGATAGTGTAAATAGGAAACGACGCATTAGTAGTTTAATCGTTGTTTTACTCCTAACATCACCATCTTTGCGGAAATTAGTCATATTAACGTTATGGAAAATTTGTTAGATTTGACTACATGCATGCATTTCATTTTATAAATATTTACTTAGGTACCTACTTACCTGCCACAAAATATTAAAATATAAAATTTGTGTAGTTTTGCTAATTTCAAAAACTAATAAATATATTTTGATATTATGTATGATGGTAACTTCAGTAGCTTATTATCTTGACATTGATTTGTCTGTGTTCAAAGGCAAGGAGACACTGATCTTAAATACTTATATCGGGGCCATTCGTTAGCTTGGAATATAGAGGTTGTGGGAGGAAGTTATCTATTTTGGTACTTTGCAGTGGGTCTATGGAAGTCACACAGAAAAGTGTTACTACCAGTATTCCACAATAAGGTAGTTGAAGAATACTTGGGCATTATTGGAGATCAGTCGAATGTGCTACTCGAAAGACTTGGAGAACAAGTAAACCAAGGAGAATTCGACGTATTAAAGTATGTTACAGCTTGTACTTTAGATATTGTTTTCGGTAAGTTTTCTTAAGTCTTTGCTGAATGTAAGTACTTGTAAGCATCACATTACTAAAATAAAATATGCTGTTTGGTAGATTTTGGTCTCACTCAAAATTATTGAATACACACAAACCTGGTGGTTTGAAACGAGTCAAGGTACTATATACCTGAAAAATATATGTCACGTTCTAGAGTCATTTAACAAAAAGTCTCTCAATACCTAGTTTTGAGAAGACTTTATACAATCTCTTGTAACATATTAATGTCTTTTTTTTTTATTATCGTGGGGAAATCCTCATAGGATACCCGACCGCCCTGGGGGGGAGCGGCCAGGTTATGCCAGACTTTTACCGGCTAAAACCCCACGGTGGTCGCCACCTGCGCTACAGAGGGGGGCGGGCTCTCGTGCAGATCGCGTACCTGCTCGCCCCTCCACGCGCGGCGCTGTGATAGCCCGTCCCGGGGGAAGTGTGATACCTCCCCCAGCACCCTCGCTGTGCTATCGCACAATGAGTCGTGACCACAACGACCCATCGTCCTCCTCGGAGCCGCTTCTGGGCGTTCAGGGCCCCCGCCCCGATTGCCCACGACCCCGAAGGTCCTCGTTTAGTCGCCTTTTACGACAGGCAGGGGAACACCGTAGCTGTGATTCTAAGCCCCAGCTACAGGGCAGGAGGGCCGCCACGAGGCAAGGCCGCGCCTCGGCGGCGTCGTCTCCGGGCGGGATCGGCCCTCTCCCGATCCCGCTCAGCAGCCTCTTTCTGGACCATTACGGTCTCACAGAAGGAGGCTACGGCCCTCCACGCCGTATCCCCGCTCAGCATCGCCGACACGACTGCTGGCAGGGAGAAATTCCGACCGATTTGGCCGACCAGGTTCCGCCGCTCGGTTTCCCACGCGGGGCACACCGCGAGCGTGTGCAATGCGGAGTCCTGGCCGCTTCCACCACAATGGAAGCAAGCCGCCGTCGCCTCACGTCCGATCCTACACAAATAATCACCGAAGCACCCATGCCCGGTGAGTATCTGTGTAAGTCTGTAGGTGAGTCGTCCACCTTGTCGCTGCATCCAGGCCTCGAAGACCGGCAGGACTGCTCCGACAACGCGTTTGCGCGCATGCCGCTCCTCGCGGAGCCTTGCACGCCACGTTGCGAATGCGATAAGTCGCTCCTGCCGTCTGATCGCCTCCACCACTCTGGCGGACGATGCGAATCCGGTCATAAACCCTCGCATCCATGTCCGCCAGAATGTCTAGCGGCGGAAAGCGAGCCAGAACAGTTGCCGCCTCAAAGGATATTGTGCGATATCCCCGTACGATCCGTAGGGCCATCTTACGCTGGACGCTGTAGACTTTCGTTTTACAGCGTCGGATGGCCAGCCTCTTTGCCCATACGGGCGCCCCGTAGAGGTTGGTATTGGAGTCAGCCGCGTGGTTTGAGTGGGCGGACTGGGCCGTGAGGTTGGAGCGGGCCGAGTGGGTGGAGCCGCCTGATCAGTCAAAGTAGGCCGATTGTTCAGGCTTTGCCCCCCCCCAGATACGGTGGGGCAGCCCGGGCTAGGCCCGGGGGTGGATTCTCCGGCTACGCTATGTTTTTTTTTTACTAGGGTGAATTCCCTGAACCGAGCGCTAGGGACTGGACTCCCACCAGCCATTCATCCCATCGGCACGCTAGACCTTGAGGTTGGGGATTATTTTATAGAGGTTTTCTTCCTCGTGACCTTGCAGGGTCTCCGGTCCCGACTGGGATTACGGATAGTCCGACGTCGGCATAAGCCGAGTGCACCTGGCACATCGTCGCACAAGGGAGTGTTTTTTAGAGAGGTTTCCTTCCTCTTGTCCGGCGTTGGCAAAAACCGAGTGCACTAGGCAAACGCACCGCACCTGTTGCATCCTCTGTCCCCTCTCATAAGAATAGGGATACGAGGAGCAACCATGAGACCTCATAGTCCCCGCCTCACCCCATCAATGGGGATTTTTCTCCCTACTGATTTTTGTCCGCGCCGGGTAAACCCGGTACCCCCCATATCTGGGGGGCATTCCCCTATCCGCAACCTGGGGGACGCGCCCGATGGGTGATCCAGTAACACCACACATTCTTCAATACACAATGTCTTCACAATGTCTTACATTAATATGTAAAATGAATTAGAAACGGCAATGGGTGAACGAATGGACGTGCAGCACTCTCCAGACACACCGTACCTTCGAGCTCGTCACACCGTCATGGAGATCCTGAACATGCGACTGTTCAAGGTGTGGCTGCAACCAGACTGTCTCTTCAACTTGACTCATTACGCCAAGGAACAGAAGGACAACATTGAGCTCACCCATAAGTTCACTGACGAGGTAAATATCCTGTCATTCTGTAGTCGTAAGCCTTTTGTTTATATTACGAGGCGCATCAATATTTATGCAAAATTATAATTTTAACATATTTATCTTTAATTTTCTTGTAAGACATTAATTTAGGCATGTAAAAATGGGCTAGGTTAATAATTATATTTTATCAAACCCAACGTTATTGCTTGCGAATTTGCGATCGATCGATTCAATTTTTGCGTAGGTATAAGGTACTTACAAAAAGTGGAATGAATTTAACGAACTCTTAACTAAGCATACTACTTATATTGACTTTTCATTAAAGTTTTAGATCATTGATATTTGTAGGTATGTGAAATCCTGTACATCATGCTATATTGGTTAGGTCCATCCATGGTCCAATTTTTTTTGAGTCGTAACGTAAATTATGTCAAACTAGATTTCTGCAGGGTCGGAACGTGCGAGTGATACGCCCCTGGTGCGAGTGATACTCCCCTGGTGCGAGTGATACCATCAGGTAGACCGTATTCTTGTTTGTGACCTATAGTAGTTAGTGGTATAAAACCGTTTCAATTTGTAACAATTTTTGTTCTTAAATTATGCAAACAAGTGAATAAATAAACTCTACATTCGTGTTTCTCCATTGAAATTATGCAGATATAAATAATTAGTTCTTGAGATACAGAGATGGCCCTACCAGGATGGGTCCGTAAATAAGGAAAAGTATAATGCCCGGTGTAAGTAGTCATAGAGTTAGAATTTTAATTATCTTACTCTATTACGTAACGAAGAACATTCTGTTTTCTTTTAAGGTAGTGAAAAAGAAACGCAAAGAATATGAGATACGGAGCACTAATTTGAGCTACAATACAAAACAACACGAACATGGTAAGTATTTATGTAACTAAATGTTAGCTGTAAGCAATGCATATCCTTGAAGCCACACAGTGTCAATGTTTTGCAAAAGGACAGTAGGTATGACGTCATAATGTACGTACATATATATGTTAACGATTGAAGTGACACGTTGTCGATATTATTAGCGGGCTTATGGTAATGGTTTGGAGTAGAAACAATCGACATTTATGTATGTACATCAGTATGAATACCTTATTTATTCGGATAACGTAATACGTCATAGCTTTGCATGTTACGTTTCCAAGATGAGACTGGAAGTAGATACCTAGGTACCTACAAGACAAGATGTAGTGTTTGAACTTTTAACACGTGAGACAATATTTATTGAGTGTTCAATGGACGTTAATCTGTCAGGGTTGTCACATTAATAAAATCTTAGACGACAACGAGGGTATTTTAAACAAACATATGTAGTTTGTTTAAAAGACTCAAAATGTTATGTACTTATTATGTTCATAATTACATATTTACGTGATTAATTAAGCAAATATATTAAAGCCTTGTGCTATGGTAACTAACATTTTATTGTTACACCACATTTGATCGCAGAGCTTACGATAATGATGGTTGAACGGATGTAATTTGAGACATAGACATAGATTATACACTGAATTAGCACCTCACCAGGGTTCGCCGCGGTAAGAATTGGATTTCAAGGATTTGAGCGTATATAATAACGTACTATAATGATACTATATATTATATAAGATACCTATATAATCTAATAATATATATAAAATGCTTTTGTGGGTACGTAAATACGCAGTTTTCTCAATCACCACCAACTCCAATCAACTTCCCGTTGGGGTGGTAAATACCCCTTGGACTCCAGGTGGTAGTAAGGTAGTTTGGTCGCGGTGGGTGGAAGGGAGTGGTTGTGGGTGGCGAAAATGTTAAAACATATATTGCTGTCCTTTTCTAACGCATGAGGACTTCCGAAAAGATCTCAACATTTCTGGAATGGAAAGTTTCAAAATGTGTAAAACGGTTATAATCGATCTGGAATGTTCTAGAAAGTTCAACAAATATCTGGAATGATCTAGAAAATTCTAGAGTGAATGCAAACTATTATAATCGATATAGCATGTTTTGAGAAAGTTCTACAGATTTCTGGCTTCATCTAGAAAGTTCCAAAATGTCCAAAACTAATAACAGTTTTATCGAATCGAGTTAGAATGTTCGAGAACGTTCTAGAAATTTCCCGAATGATCTGGAATGTTCCAAAATGAGTGCAATTTATTATGATCGATTTAGAATGATCGAGAAAGTTCTAGAAATTTTCCGAAAGATCGGGAAAATTCCAAAATGAGTGCAATTTATTATGATCGATGTAGAATGTTCGAGAAAGTTCTAAAATGAGTGCAATTTAAATTGTTAGAGAAAGTTCTATATTTTTTTGGATTGATCTGGAAAGTTCCAAAATGTGTACGAGTGTTATTATTGATCTAACTAAAAGAACCAAATCGAAATCGAAAATAGAAATCTATAATATCTGTTAAAAATGTATCCTTATATATTTTTTATACCACTAAATATGCGATGTATTTTAACCCGAGCAACGCCGGGATTCGCTGCTAGTATAATATATATAATCTGTCAATGTCAGGCATCATGGTCTCTACGGTGCTAGCTTGTGTTGCATTGTATGCTTACCAATAATACCAATGCTCTTTACAAATTAAATAGTAAACTCAAACACTATGTAAGGACGAGGCAACCGATGTAGTCGGCTCAGCCCTACGTATCGTTGTCAACTACCACCATATTTGTACATATATTATATTGAACAACGCATGCTCAATCAAATTCTTGCTCAATAACACGAAATTGGCAAATACTATGACGATATAATTCATAAAAAGAAATTATATGTAATGGTAAAACGTAAGAAAAAGAAAATAGTAATACATATTTCAATCGTATTTATTTATGACTCCACATAATATTGAGTTCCGCGTTCCGAGTTCTGCATTCCGCGTTGAGTTATTAGTAGTTGAGCATTAAGCTATGTGGGCCTTTGAATCTAAAAAAAGTGTATGATGTGCGATCAGTAGCGAATATTGCAGAACTCTAGAACTCTAGACTGCTTGCTGTGTACACAATAGTCAACACGGAATGCAGAACTCCAGAACTCTCCCTGTGCGATCGGCGCCTTCAATAATAGTCGTGGAGTGCCGCTCGCGCTGCCCAACTAGCAAAAAATTATATGTATTAAGTACTTTATACTTTACTTTATAAGGTTCTACATTGTTTTGAATATGACGTTACGGAACCTCTAATCGCAGCATTCTAATCGAAAATTTGCGCTGATAGAGATAGAACATACCTAAAAAAGGTATTGTTCTATCAGCGCAAATTTTCCTTTAGAATTCAATTTGGAAATTCTTTATATGAAAAAAAAGCATTAGTAGCGTTTGTAATAAGGTTCTTAGTCGTTACTAGTAACTGAAGCCTGAATTTTTATTTTTAATTTTCTCTCTTTTTAGAATACATAGAGAAGAATACATTGAAAGCTCATGAAATCGCTATGCGTCATCTATATGAGCTATATAATCGCTTTTATTTTGTAGGAGGTCTCCGCGCAGTTTTAGATATGTTATTCGGTCGTGAAATAGAATTCACAGACGAACAACTTCGGGAACATATTGACTCTATCACAATAGCTGGCAACGATACCACAGCACTAGTCATTGCTTACACCCTCGTATTGCTTGGAATACATCAGGATGTGCAGGAAAAAGTGTTGCTAGAGTAAGTTTAATGCTACATAAAACAATATTATACTCATTTATTCCATATTAGTGTTTTCATCTATCCACCACGTGGGGACCGTGCTGGGGGATTAACTTCGGCGAGTTTGCAGATACATATTATCTGAAATAAAGTTGCAATTTTTTTGCATAATAGGTACAAAATGTTTTTTTTTAAATATGAAACTCATAATGAAGAATTTGGAAAATAACTAAATAATTAACCCTACTGATTAATTAATGTGCGAACTTTCAGATACTTATCTGCATCGATAAGGCCGTTTATCGTACCTATGAAAGTTCATCATCCGCTAACCGAATATACGGTTCAGTGATGAACATACTGTGGGGTCAAGTGTGCTCGTCACTGAGTCTACAGCCGGAGACTAAATAAAATTATTATCGTATTTTTAAGTTGATTGCATTTCTGGTTTTTAGACAAAAAACTATTTTCGATGATTCCGCACGGGGAGCAACGAAAGGAGATATTCAACAGATGCACTATTTAGAAAGAGTTATCAAAGAAAGTATGCGGCTTTATACTGTTGTGCCAATAATAGCTCGAAACATTGATAGAGATATTTATTTACGTAAGTACTTATTAATAATACCTATAATCTGTAATACTTTACATTTTACATTACTACTTATGATTACTTATTTATGATTACTTGAAATTTTTTTGTGATTACAAAGCCCCATAATATATCATTATCGTAGGTCTGCATCGCTGATTACTACAATAATTTTCAAAGTAAAATTTATTTTTACCTTTATCCATTATATTGTCCCAAGTTTAAGATCATGGTGTCCTATCTGTGATGGATGACTCAACAAACATTTATCTACCTGTGTATTTTATTTATATGTATTACAATACAACGTATTACAGCCTCATGCGGTGTAACGATGCCAGCGGGGACCGGGGCAGTTGTGGGTGCTTTTGCGGTCCATCGATCTAAAGCTGTTTGGGGCCCCAACGTCAATGAGTTCGACCCCGACAGATTTCTACCTGAACGGTCTGTCGGCAGACACCCTGCTGCATTCCTGCCTTTCAGCTACGGCTCCAGAAATTGCATAGGTATTATTTTCGTCTCATAATTTGATTGATACGTCATTCATTACTTGATAAACATGCATGTATCACGTAACATTACTTCTTCAAATATTTGCTCACATTTACGTCAAACTTAGAGCAATGACCAACATGAAAATTGACGGAAGGAAAGAACACCTATGATGATGACACTATATCTACTAATAACAACATGTACAAAATTTTCCTTCTTCCTGGTACAATCCGCACAATAAGCGATTTTAGCGATAATTAGAGCTATTTTGAAGCAATAAGACTAGAAAGGCAACTAGCGCCATATTTACACGTCGCCATTTTATATGTCTTATGACGTTAGATAGCAGTAAGTAGAACTGAATTCCTAGAAAATGTACCTATACAATGACGAACCAATTTAGGAAATGTGTATTTTTTTAAGGTTATTTAAAACATTGCGCTAGGAAATGTGTAAAATTAAAAATGAATGACCCTTTTTATGTGCATATATACACACAGTACACATGGCTCTAGCGCTCGCCGGCCGTTGCCGCGGTACGGCTCGTTTAGTGCCACCCATATTTGTTGGGGAGGCTAACCCCCTTATTCATAATCGCTTTTTAACTAAATCAGTGTAATAGTGTGCCCCGTCTCACTCTTTCGATCACCAAATGTGAAGTGTCAGATAAAGACTTCGGAATTTTAGCCAATCAACGTTTGATAACTTCATTATGAATAAGGGGGTAAGTCTGTACTTAGGTAGATCTATTCCCCTTACGTCGCTTGGCGCTCTTCGTTGCATTCTCAGGTCTCTACAACAAGTCATACATTTCAGGTCGCAACTTCGGGATGTTAATAATTAAGAGCATAATATCCAGCGTTGTAAGAGCATACAAAATAGAAGCTGATGACATCGGTCCACTTAAAATAGAAATGCTGTTATTCCCTATCAAAGGTCATCAAATTAAGGTTTCAAAAAGACTGTCAAATTAAGAATCCCTATTGTAGTGAATAATATTTTCATCTCAAATGTTGCTGATAATGAAACGGACAAGTAAAATAACTGCAATGCAGTTTGCCAGACATTATATTGTTGACTACACATGCAACATTTAAAAAAAAACTTTTTTTATTATGCGTAAGTTTAATAATATAACTAATCTACCAAAATATTTGAGTGAATAAAATTTATTCGGAAAATAAATAAAATGCACAAAGAAAATTTTTTATCAAGTCGTTTTATTTACATGTCTATACAATTCAATTTCACGTTCTTTCAATTAAGGTAAATAAAGAATGTTATGATGCTGCAGCATCTGTTTTATTAACTTTAACTTTTTGGATGGGGACATGCAGGGTCGTAGGATTTCTAGCAGCAGTGAATTCAAAAGCCATGTAGTTATCATGGTCGATGACGTCACGGGAGTCGTCAACGCCGCAAGTAAGGAACTTATTGTACTTGCTTAAATCCAGGAATCCCACACCGCAGGGACGGTCAATCAGTCGTGAAGTCATCATGCCTTGAGCGAACCCTGAACATACTAGGACAGAACCCGCATCATCCTGTCAAAATATAGATATAATGCGTTTATACGCGTATTATATGTATAGTACTATATGCAGGCTACTCACACTTCGCACAAAGTAATATGTATCCCACCAAAAACATTTTCATGTAAAATGTTGCCAAGACGAGACCATACGGCTCGCACTGTCAAAAAGTTCTTTTTGTAAGTTGCTTATGACAATGTTTTTTTGTAAATGTTCCAATTTTATATTTTTTTGTTGTTTGTGTAAAAATACAAGCTTACATACCCAATTTCAGCTTTCTAGGACTTCAGGAAGTACCCTAAGAGTTTTGATGATCATCTGTGGGTCAGTGACGAAATCGGGGTTTTTTAGATATCAATAAAATCTAAAGTATAAGAGCTATGTTATTGAAACTTAATATGTTTAATAAGTTCACTATTGACATCATATCCCGAGAATTTTGTTTATCTGGTAAAATCCAAACCCAAGTAATGAGGGTTCCCTTGCGCTTCGCTTGGCTCGTCTTGGCGGGGGGCACTACGGTGCCTTCAGATTATGCTTCATCCGTTATTTTAAAGGAAATTGTTACGTTCAATGAATTATTTTGATTCAGAACACGATTTCGCAAGTAAAATACCAACCTATCCGGTTTATTAGCCAAAGCTATAACTAGCTGTGCCGCGCGGTTTCTCCCGCGCTAGCGTGAATTAGAACCATTCCGTGCATTAGCGCGGTCGCCGCCACCGCGAGATACGAGGGCGGTGTCGTGTGTAACCTAAAGGTACAATAGGCTACTGGCCTGAAAAAATTTATTTAGTCCGTCATTTACATAAACAAAAAATATTAGACACGTATTTTATTCTATTGTCAATCAAACAAAAAATTACGAAGATATGGCGTGTTGATGTTCCGCGTGACGTCACGTGATCGTACACTTTTCACAAACAAATGACGTCACGAGGCCCCACTCCCGAACTTTGACGTGCTTTATATTTGTAATTTTTTATTGTGATAAAGCAAAAAATACGTGTCCAATATTTTTTCATAATCTAACTGACAGACTAATTAGAATTTTGTTACCCAGGCCGCATCTCTATTCCGTAGCCGACTGCAGGCAACAGCAGCAGGCGAGACGTGTCGATACGGAAGGTAGTTCATATTTCATATAGTTATACATAGAAACGGAAGAGAAAGAAAGTAGTGTCATGCCGCTGCTGCCAAAGACCAAACACTCGACTAAGTATACCGATATTTTGAGGCGTACGTCGTTTGTATGAATACGTTAAAGCTCTTAAAACACTTGATGAATTATTTACATAATCGATTTAGTATTTAAATGAAAAGGTCAATAATCACTACTAAAAAACGTATGTATACTGGAGATTCTGCGATGATATTATTATTCTATGTGGAACTGTTCAAGGTTTATGCTTTAAAGCTTCCTTACCTTACCTTACCTATCTTCCATACGTGACCATAGTGGAGCTTGAGATTTCAGAGTTATTCGGAGGCATTCGGAGGTATGTAACAAGTTATCCTATTGATTCAATCATTGTGGTTGAATGGTTAAATTATTGAACTATCGCTCTCAGGCGATTATCTATCGAACCACTCTTTTTCAGCCCTTTACTTAAGATTAAGAAAAGTATCATTACCATTATTTTTGATCCAATAATTGATCGCAATATGCTTTCAACTTTAACGTTGACGCCCTTACGTAAAACTCGAATGAAATAAGTACCATCTTAAAAAAAAACACTTACTGGACACAACGCACCAAACTTTTCAGACTGAAAAAGAAAAATATAAATTAGTCTATAAAGAGATTAGTTATGAAAAATTTCAGTTATCTGAATCGAGAAATCAAAAATAAACTAACTTTATATTGTAATTGAGTAGGGCATTTCTACAACAAATATTTACCTACACCCCCCGACATGGAACCATGCGGACAAATATATTTTGAGTGGGCAATTTTTTTTTGCCTTTCAATACTACTAAAATTTTTCAAATAATATAGGTACATAGTACTTACAATTTTATTTAGTTTTGGAGTTTTAGATAATTATTTAGGCTATTTATCAGTTTTTTAATTTACAGTAGAATCCGTTTATTATGTTATGACATCGAAAGGAACGTAATAAGCGGACGTCATACAATGCATATACAACGCGTTTCGTGAAAAAAAAATCATTTTTTTATGTAGATACATATTTTTTTTTTTTTTTTTTTTTTTTTTTTATTGTTTATAGGCCTGTGTTTGACCGCAATCTCACCATGGTAAGTGATGATGCGGCCGAAGGTGGTAAACACACAAAGCCTAGAAGGAACTGGCTCTCAAGTGCAGCTGTCGGAACACACCGAAAGGTGCTTGGCGACAGATTTTCAACTCGAGGGTGGTAGCCAGCCAGGCGGGTACTACAAAGTACCCTACCACCGTGCTATGGTTTCCTCACGATGTTTTCCTTCACCGAAAGCTCAAGCTCATTGTAGGATTCGAACCCGGGACCTTCATCTCGGTATCCGACGTCACTACCACTGAGCTATCATCGCCTTAAACATATGTACGTAAGTAGGTATTTTATGTTATTAAATCAAAATAAAAACTGCTCGTAATGCAATGCAGTACAGTAGTACCCAATTAATATGGCTTACCGATGTACCTGCGCAGAAGATACATTTTCAAAGCGCGGGAAACGCTATTGGTCGGCAGCTGCC
This sequence comes from Polyploca ridens, assembly GCA_951394255.1. Classification (NCBI taxonomy): domain Eukaryota; kingdom Metazoa; phylum Arthropoda; class Insecta; order Lepidoptera; family Drepanidae; genus Polyploca; species Polyploca ridens. Next base: position 7,229,666 of record OX596258.1, read on the forward strand.
GTCATGTTAGCGCGCGCCGTGCGGAGGGGCGTGACTTGCGAGTGAGACGGAACTAACAGATGCAGTGTATTATGAACCTTATAGTAGTGATCTAAGGTTGATTGTAAGTTTTAAGCATTCTTTCGTTAATCTCCGGGGCCATACTTTATTTTCTGTGCAAACGAAGATTCATGACGCGCCATATAAGTTGGGTAATACTGTACATACATATTTTTTAATGTAGGTAATCTGTAATTTTTGTCTGCTTTTGTTTTTTTAATTTTATTGTAAAAACAGTCTCTAATACATACTATTGTGTATAGAAGACATCGCCATGGTCAAATTATCATTTTCAATATTGCTATGAACAAATCGAGATAATAATTCTGCAGCTTTTAATGCCTCTTCTGCGGTGTAAAGAATCATGTCGGTCATTATAACCGGACATAATTTATAAAAAATGGGTAGTATATAGTAAGCGGCATGTCACTGTAAGGGAAGTCATTAGGTATATCCGACTTTTTTTAAAAGAATTTTATATGAAAACCAAACTTCGTAGTGTAATTACGTCATAATAACCGGTTGGTCAATGTAGGCGGAGTCATAATAAACGGATTCTACTGTTGTTAGTAGTAGAGATAATTTGAAGTAGGTACCTATTAGAATCAATTGATCATCATTATAGTAAAAAAAACCATTAAAGTCATAAATAATAATGTTTGTACAGATTGCAAGAATTGTATTTTATGGTTTTTAGGGTATTATCACCCGTAAGTTACCCTGGAGGCGGCTTCTTCGGGTGGTGATCAAAATTAAACCATTTTTGGACCACACACATTTCAGCCCGGACAAGATTCGATTCTGTGTTATTGTACTAGTGTATGAGTTACCTTACACGCTGGTCGCTTAATACAAAGATATTTGTCATCGTTATTCCACATTTGAAGGCATCCTTCTTTTGGTAAAATAGTCACGTCCATCCGACGGAGGTCAATCAGCAATGGAATTAAATAGCCCTAAAACACAAATAAAACCTACAAAAAATATTTTAATAGGTAATATATTTATGTATAATTTACCTACAAAATGAAACCAATATTACAGTTTTACCATTACGGTAATACTGTGCCAATATCATACTTTCTATATAGTAAATGCGAAAGTGAATCCTTCCTTCAGGGCTATTTTAAAACGTCGGAATCGATATCTGAAACGGATTAAAAAAATTACGAGGCGAATTTCAGCAATAACTATTTTAATTTCTGAAAACTTTTCGATGAATCGAATTGATATTTCGGTAAAGAAACATCAAAAATATTCAAAATCGGAAATTAAAAAAGCAATTGCGCAATATCGCCTCGGTAGTTTTTGAATTCGTTTCCGATATCGAATCCGAGCGTTTTAAAATAGCCCTGCTGGTCCTTCGTCTATCTACGCGATGGCTTGTACAATAGATGGTTTCAAGATTTCGCAAGAAGACTCTCATGTAGATACACATACCTACTTATTCTTTGGGAAGTACTTACATTTCTACGACTTCCCCATCCATAGAAGCGGCAAGATTGATCAATCAAGCGACTATTTTCCCTGGGTGCCGATATCCCATATCGTACCCTATTTATTAGAAACTCAGTTTCAGATTCGCGCTCATGAAATGAAAATTGGTGATTGAGAATCAAAAGAGCCAAGTTATCTGTTGAACAATTTTTCCAACGCATAGTGTGGTTGAATCCTGAGGGAAACATAAAATAAATGAATAATGTCATTAATCATTAGTTATTAGAACATTAGAAATAGATAATTGAATTTTACCTTTATGAACACATAGATTTTGTACTACTCTACTGGTGCCAGAGTTTTCGAGAAATTTATGCGTGCCACCAAATACTCGAAACTTATACCTTTCACCCAAGACACAACTAGCCGGAGTAAGTACTACATGAGCTTCTATTATAGCGCCTGTGCAGAACATCATCGCATGTGACAAATAATACACCTGCGTGACAAAATACTATTATAAAAGCAACAAATTCTAGCAAAATACAGTCTTTCTTTTGCGTTCTCATAAATGCTTACAACAAATTGAGCTTCTATTAGGTCCGCTTTGACTCCAAGAAAACCAGCCGCATTGTTGAAATCTATATCCACTGAAACATGATAACTTTCTCAATATGTAGGAAAGTAAGTAAGTACTCTATTTAATTGTATCAGATCATGGTGCTGCGGGTTCATATTAAATCAATGGGATTAAAAAAAAGGAACATGATGAATCAATATTTACACAATGTGGCAATTCCACCTATCTGACCTGCACCCATTTTTAATACACAATAAATAAAACTAAGTGTAATGAAAACTGTTGATTTGATTGAACGCAATGTTTATTCAACGCTTCTCTGAAATATTGATAACACGTTCGTTAAATTTCTCACCTCAATGGTTTTTTAATTTCTCTATATACATATACCAACCAATGTACTTAATCAATGCACAAAAGTAGACTTATGTAGGTATAAGTTCTTTAAGTTTGCTTGATTTGCTGATCTAGAGATTCAATATAATAGGATCATCAAACAACACAAATCGACAACAAAATGATTTGGGTTTTGATTTAAGTAGGACAAAATACCTATAGCCGACAGCTATATATACGATATTTCTTGTTTTTTGGAAATACAAATTCCGATATAAGAATCGTCTCTCTTCCCTTTCCCAATTGTCTGAAATCGGCCTAATAATAAGTAGTGAAATCCTAAGTTTATGGTTCTGAGCAGGCTCAGTTTCGCTTTCGTAAAATGTTGCCAAGACGAGGAGACCATTTGGCTCGCACTGTCAAAAAGTTATCAGTTCTCATGTAGAGCCAAGCGTATAACACTACACGCCCTAACTCTACAAGCCCTAACTTCATTAACTCTGCACCTTAGTCAAAATATGTGGCTTTGCCGTTTCGCTACAGTCACATAAGCGTAAGGCGTAAGGTGAAAAATCTATTCACTTTATTACTTTTCTGTAGTACAATAGTTCTTGTAATAACGAAACGGCCAAGCCACATATTTTGACTACGGTGTGTAGAGTTTGTGAAGTTAGGGCGTTTAGAGTTATAAGCTTGGCTCTACATTCTTGGTTTCTCCTCTGGCAGTATCAGTTAATATTTTGGCCTCAATAACATTGCGGCGGAGAGCATTGTAGTCTAGTTCCATTGCACCCTATATTTCTAAGCAATATGACAGGAGCACCTACACGCAACATAAGGCTATGACACGGAAGACCGGGCGGATTGAGAGAGTTTAAAAATTTATCAGAATAATTTACCGACTCATCCATATCGACCATGGTGGCAAGAGAATTATAAATAATTTCTTCGCCTACGAATGTATTTAGATACATTTCTTTGATGGCATCACGGCTATGGGAGTCAAAATGGCTCTCTCGCATAACCACTCCTTGGTTCATGTTTAATATTTTAATATCAGTATAAATTTTATCTAACTCCACTTCAAGTTCCGCATAACTCATCTGGTATTTGAATCAGCCCATCTATTTGTGGAAAGTTTCCGTTTCCGATTTGAAAAAGATCTGAAAATTTGCCGGCAGAAACATACATACATACATAGTTCGATAAGCTGTTATGGCATCAGTACCCCGAGTGTAAAGAATTGACGTTAGTAAACGCTTACTTATGCTTGTACGCAGCATGTACGCAGTATATAACAAAGAACTTGGATTTGCTGTATATTATTTACTCTATACGACACTTCTCTATAGGCATTAGCACAGCGCCTCTAGCGGAATACTCATGGTACTAATTTCTCCCAAACAAAATAGTTAACGCAAACTCAGTTTATTAACGTCTTGAAAAACTAAGTTGTTTGTTATCATGAGTACAATCATATGTCTAAGTATCGTTTACTAATTACCAGTCACCCTATATATAGAGATAGTCCTAGCAAGTAGTAGTTTCAGTCGTTCCTGAAGAGGCATCCAAAGACATAAAGAGTACCAGACAACTTGTCGAGAGCTCAAGATAATGTGTCTGAGAATAACATCAGAACCAATGATATTATAATATAGATATGCTACCCTCATACTAAGCGGCGTACAGTTATTGTTGAATTAGGTGCGTTAATGCGATATCTACCTCTTTTTATTATAATATAATTGATCAGAACGAGCTTTATACCCAAACTCTCCAAATATTTTACAACCGATGGACTTGTCAGTATTCAGACTACTGAAAGCACAATGGAAAATAGCCGTGATAGACTGGAAAATGGAAAACTTTGGCCAAAATCTTCGTAAAGAGCATTTGCACCAGTACCTACTGCAGAAAGCTCTCAAAAATATAACGAAAAATTGCGTCAAAAAGGGATTCAGAGCCGTAGCCCGGACGACTGAAATATCTTGAGCATTGTTACCACGTATAGTCCCACAAACGAATCTTACCCGGTGGCCAAAAGAGGAACTAACGACGCTTATTTGAAATGTCAATCTGCCTGCCATTCGCCATTGGTTGTTTGCGCCACAAATGTGATAACAGCGCCTCTCGTCAGACAAGTTTGTGGGACAATATGCTCAAGATATTTCAGTCGCGCTATACCTACGCTATAGATATATATACGCTACGGAATAAACGGTTTAGTAGCTGAATAACTAATTTATACTCTTTTATGTCGCACTACATATGTGTATTTAGTATTGAAAAGTTATTGTACAAAAAACTACTAAAACTTTTCTTTCCTAACTTGTATGGACATTGACTGTATGAGTAAAGTAAAAGTGATATAGGTAATAGAATGTAAAGCGAGATTGAAAAAAAGGAGTTCAGATAAAAACGATTCTGTTGCCTATTGTTAATAAATACTTTATTAGACGACCGTATTTTGCACCTAAAAATACCGTACTTTTGACACAGTGAGCTGGAGACTAAGGATACATTCCGAATTGGATAATATAGCTCATAGTGCTCACAGCAATAATTTGCGTACCGAGTTAGATATCACGTTAATGACAGCTGAGAACTGTCAACAATTCGGAACGCTCGTGAACGCGCTCACAGTATTCAAAACAGAACATTTGAGAATTTAATTAAAATCTGGATTAACAATGCGCTAAGTCCTAGCGCTTCCTTATATCTTTCATAAGTTGACTCGGAAAAAGGAATATCCGCTTTTTTATTATTTTTCTTTCATAAAATCATAAAAAGTATCTTTGCCAAATAGAAAACCAAGAAGATTTTTGCCGAAAACACAATAATTAACCGTCACTTTTGACAGCGCTCAATGTGATTTCATTTTAGAGCATGGTCGGTGTGAGCGCAATATGGCGCATGTCATGACGTCATCTATGACGTTTCACGAGATATCGTGAGATGACTCAAACTAATATGGAACGGATTTAAGCACGCTCAAATCGATTACAGCGATTACAGCGTCAATTCGGAATGCAGCATAATTTAAACTTGCCTTTGCCATCTGGCAATACTGGCAAAGGGTGTCATTTGTATTGTCAACCAACCAACTATCAACTGGACTTTTTGGCGGGAACTTGCAGAGTGACATTGCGTTTTCATTTTTATTTTCATAAATTCGTTTATTTGAGTTTTATTGCATATTATCGGTGGTATTTTATCCAATAAAGATCAATCTATGTGCACCAGTTAAGTGAAATAAAATGAATCATATGTATCGTGCCTTTTCAAGGTTACCTCAAGAAGTCCGTGAAAAGTTTTAGTACATCCACCATTGTACTAAAACATGACTATTATGGACGGTGACTGACTGAGGACTATGTGAAAGTGATTTATTGTGACTAGAATTTATAATATAACTGGAAAATGACAAAATACACAAGCCGTGTAACGCCAACATATAAAAAAAAATTTCAACTGACGACTGCTGTCAACAGTGTTGCCAACGTAGGCGATTTATCGCCATTTAGGCTACTCAGGACGAAAATTGGCGACGATAAATTCGGGATGGCGACTGGTCGCCTTTTAGGCTACCTCAACGATAAGCCAAATCACAATTTATGAGCTAAATCTTAAGAAATATAGCTGTCCCCCGCCTGTTGCCTTCATGATTATCCGTTAAGAAGTTGAGGCATAACGGCGTAAACAAACAAGTTTGTTTGTTACGCCTGTGATTTGGCCAAGTGTATTTGCGTGTGCTTGCCCCCACTACTACCTATCTGCGCTCACCTCTCGTGCCTCATACTGTATCTGCTAAATGCAGTGAAAATCGCGCACGGGTGCTCACGCGAGTGTATTTTTCTCCAAATGCCACGTATGTATGTATACTGATTTTAAGAAACTAACAAGTCCACACTCGGCGCCGGTACATTTTTGAAAATATTATGTATGTTCGTAAAAACATTAATTTGTTTCCAGTCAATAGTGATTATCACGATAGAAATACTAGAAACAAAGACAAAATAACTGTGCCTAGATTTAGATTAGCTAAAGTAAATAAGTCCTTTCTTGGGAATTGTATCCAATTTTACAATAAAATTCCTCATAGCGTGACCAGTATGTCCTTTTTTAAATTTAAGGAACATATCAAAAAGCGGTTGTTGAGTAGGGCCTATTATAAAGTGTCTCATTATATTGACGACAAGGATGTATGGAAGTAGCTTCTCTCTGCACTTGTTTCACTTAGCAGCTAGTTCAAGGTCAATTTTAATTCAAAGTATGCTATTTTTATTATTTTATATTATATGCTTTTTTTTTTGTTTAATTTACAGATTATTGCATTTATTATCAGACTTATATATACTTACTTATAGTAATTAATTTAATTTAATCTTTTTCATTTATTTCTAAATTCATCGACATATTATGTCTGTCTACTTAATTGTTATATTTTCTATATACCTAAATGATATTTAGTATAAACTTGTCAATAGTCACAGTGATAACAAATTGTGTGTTTAGTAGTTTCCCTTTAGTTTATTTTTTATTTCTAAGGCAGACTTAAGTAAGTCATGCTCACTTTAAGGCCTTTGCTTGCGGCGGCGTCGTGTGACGGGTCGCTCACTTCCCTCCAATATGGCGAGGAGGGCGATGGCTGCCACACGCGTCATACTTGTGAACAGGTGCTGCTTGTGGGGGTTGGTCTGCTTAAGTTTGCCATTTATTTATTTACTTATTAAATATAGATTCAGTCTACTTTGTAGTTTTGCCGCCGCGCCGGGGCACGCAATTGTTGTCAGTGCGATTAGAATGTAAATATTATGTAATTAATCTAAGCTTGTTTTGAAAAGAGTAATTGCTGAGTTTATTGCCGGCTCTTCTCAGCAAATGCAACCTTCCGAACCGGTATTAGAGTATTAGAGTCAGACTTTTCATAAGTGCCTGCGAAGGTCTATTTGAATAAATGATTTTGAATTTTGAATTTTGAATTTTGTACATGCCTAACGTAGTGGACACTATACTTTATTATATTTTTAAGCTACATTTGGAAATTTCAGTAAAAAATTACGAGGTGGAGCAGATCTTGCAGGGAACTCATTATGTTTAGTCATAAAGAATCAGCTCCTATTATTCTGACAAGCAATTAGAAGTAAATTTTGATAACTTTTAGCAACTTGTGATAAATAATTTTGTTCGTATTGTGACGTAGAAGCAGAATATCGAAAAAATGTCTTGAAATAATTTCATATCTACGAAAACACAATATTTTTAATGCCCTTTTTAGTTTCTTCAATATTCAGATCATGGTTCCTTTCAGCGATTTTTTCTCAGACCTGTAGTCCAGAATTTGAGAGGAAAAAAACATTCTGTATATAAATTAATTAATAACATCTTAATTTTATTCATAGCTTTATTGTGGTTTTGGGCTACTTTAGGCTACCTGCTCTGAAATTCAGCTATTTTAGGCTACTTAAGCTGTGGAAAATGGCGACATTAGGCCCAGTGCTGTTGGCAACACTGGCTGTCAATGTCAATCGTATCGTGGGATTCCTTGGCGGGAAATTGAAAAAAGCGCACGCGGAAAAATTTGAAATTACATTTTGTAATTTTTTTTTTATTGTGTAAAAGAATAAATTCACTTTTAATTAATACCAAAAAAATAAAATGGATGGGAATGAGGGGGGCGGGGACAACCCGCCCAACTCCTCCAAGCGGCTTCGGACTGATGAAGTGAATGATGATAGCGGTGGCGGTGAGCGTTCTGATGTACTTTATGTGCCTTATTTTAAACCTAATTATAAAAGACAGTATCCAGAAAACTCAAATAAAACAGAGTTTAAAGTTTTTGTTGAGCATATCAACCACAAAGATAGATTGGGCAACAAAAGTCCTATATATCTCAATCATATTTTCACGACGGATGTTAAAGGTGTGATGGCAATACAGCGATTGAATGCAAATAAAATAGCAGTTATGTTCAAACAATATAATACAGCAAACAACTTTCTAAATAACACTGCATTCTTAGAAAAGTACAACGTAAAGGCTTACATACCGGCTACCCAAATAGAAAAAACTGGCATCATAAGATTTGTCCCAGCAAATATCTCAAATAAGGACTTATACACTAAGTTGAGTTCCATTTACGAAATTATCTGTATAAGACGATTCACAAAAAAAGTAGGACGGGACAGAGTTCCTCTGCAAACAGTCAGTATCACTTTCTTATCCAATATCTTACCTGACAATGTACAATATGATCTATTCTCATACAGGGTATTTGAATATATCCCACCGCTGCAACAATGTTACAAATGTATGAAATTTAATCACTCGGCTAAAATATGTAATGGCAAACAGAAGTGTTCGATCTGCTCTGGTGAACACTTTTACAAAGATTGTGATAAACCTAAAGAGATATGTTGCGCTAATTGCCAAGGCCCACACCTAGCAATAGCAAGAGAATGTCCCATTAAATTAAGAAAAATAGAAGAAAAGAAAAGTAAAATAACATACGCGAGTATCGCACAAACAAAGTCGATCGAATACCCTGCATTGCCATTGTCTAAGAGTCAACTTGTAAATCCCCCTGTAAATAATGTAAATATTCCAGTAAATACTGAAAAGAAAAATGTTAAAAAAAATGTTAATAACAAGCCTGCTGCACAGGCGCTGAACCCACAAGATCACCCTATGGACTTCATTGCCCAGGTTATAGCTAATAAAGAAGTACGAGCGGCCCTAGTAAAAACATTGGTAGAGATTGGTAATAAGTCTGATCCCACCCCAATTACTTCATTATTCATTGAAGAAATATTAGTTAAAAATTTATCCCCATAATGGATTTAAGTCCCCCTAAAACGTCCCAATTACGGATTGCGCAGTTTAACATCCAAAGTGCCAATAGTAAAAAGCCCTTATTAACTAAGTTTATGCTAGAACAAAATATTGATGTATGCTTGCTTAATGAAACTTGGTTTAAAGACCATCACAATTTTAGAATCCCCGGTTATAATCTCCATTCCAGAACATCTAAGAATCCTCACAATGGTGTAGCAATATTAATTAAACCAGAGACTAAATATAATATTTTAAACACAACATTCTATGAGGACATTCAAACTATAGCTATGTCAATATCTACCGAGCGTGGCAGTGTGACTATACTCTGCGTATATTGTCCTCCTTCCAGTGGGCACATAAGATTGCATAGACTGCGCAATATAATTCGAGACCTACCTAAACCTATTTTTATAAGTGGTGATTTTAATGCTCACCATATTGCATTTGGTTGCCTATCTACTAAGGGCCGCGGACAAGATTTATATGATGTTATAGATGAGTGTGATTTGTGCATCTTAAATGATGGCAGTTTCACTACAGTGAACCGTCCTAGAACCAACGCTTCAGCCATTGACGTCACCTTTGCTAGCGCATGCTTAGCACCGTTATGCGAGTGGTCTGTGCATGATGATTGTATGGGAAGTTACCATTATCCAACTATAACCGAAATATCCCTATCCATACAAAAATACCAAATTAACCCTCCCATTGATAAATTTTTGTACAAAAGAGCTGATTGGCGCCAATATAATGAACTTTCAAAAAATGCGTTTGGCGATTTTACAATTAATCAAGTAGACCCACTCTCTTCCTATACCGATTTTTGTATACGTCTTGAGTCCCTTATGCAAATAGTTGTTCCAAAGTTCACTAAGTCTGCCCACTTTGCTAGCAGACCTCCAGCACCTTGGTGGAATGAGGTTTGCGAACAAAGTGTAATAGCATCCTATAATGCTTTGAAACTGTACAGAAGTGATTCTACAATAGATAACTATATAAATTATAAGAGACTTGATGCATTAAAAAAGAGAACCATTTCTGAGCAGAAGTCAACTGGATGGAATGATTTGTGCAATACTTTTAATAGAACTACCCCTATAAGCAAAATATGGAACATGATTAAGATTTTTAAGGGTGTTAAGTCTAGCATTAGATCCCATAAAGATGAGTTCATACCTACCTTTTTAGATAAACTGTCTGATAATAGTGGTTTAAAAGAGACTAGTAACTTAATCAACTATTTTAACAGTAACAATAATAATAGCAATTCAAAATTTTTATTGGAACCATTTACATGGAATGAATTCACATCAAGTCTACAATCTAGGCGTAACTCAAGTCCAGGTCTAGATAACTTTCCATATATTGTAATTAAAGAACTCCATACATCTGTTCAGCACCTCTTTCTTGACATTCTTAATGCTTTATGGCTCAAACAAATTATCCCTGAATCATGGAAAACACAGTGTGTTATCCCAATACTGAAGCCTGATAAATCTCCAGAACAGTCCAGTTCGTATCGTCCTATATCTTTGTCCTCATGTCTCGGTAAACTATTCGAAAATATGATTAAAGTCCGTCTGGACTGGTTTGTAGAGGCTAATGGTATCATCCCACATGTGCAGTATGGTTTCCGTCGTGGGCGTAGTTGCGCTGACAGCTTCATGTCACTCATCTCAGACCTGAAACGTGCAAATAATTTAAAATCACACACTGTTTGTGTATTTTTAGATGTCCAAGGAGCTTTTGATAATGTCGACCCAGGTATCTTGGTCAACATTATGTCTGATGTGGGTATACCTGGTCTACTATGTCAGTGGATCTATAATTATTTAAATGATAGAACCTTATATGTTAAGTATAATAACATCTTACATGGTCCTAGAAGTGCATCGAAAGGCACAATGCAAGGCGCCACTCTTTCACCATTACTATATAATTTGTACACATGTGAAATATGTAAATTTGTAAATACTAGTGAAGTAAATATTTTGCAATTCGCAGATGACATTGTTTTGTATAGTAGCAGTCAGAACTTGCAAGTTGCTATAGATAATATGAATAGAGCATTAAATCAGTTGAGTCTATACTATAATGATAGATTACGTTTAAAGATCAATGCTACAAAAAGCAGTTTAATGATTTTTGGTGATGATGATCCATCTAGTGTTATTTCGTATTGTGGAGAATCTATAAACAGAGTACATTCAAAGAAATTCTTAGGAATCATCATAGACCAAAAACTGACTTTCGAAGAACATGTTCGGTATATTTCTAAAAATGCTTTAAGAGCTATTAACATAATAAGATGTCTGGCTGGAGTGTCATGGGGTGCTGACCCCAAAATATTGTCTATTCTATATAAAGCTATTGTGAGAAGTCATTTTGACTATAGTTCTTTGGCATATATGAATAGCTACCATGCCAAAAAATTAGATATCCTGCAGAATAAATCTCTGAGAATAATATCGGGTGCAATGTGCTCAACTCCCATAAGGGCCATGGAAGTAGAGACTAAAATTATGCCACTGATCTTGAGACGTCTCCTACTTGCCGAACGGTATTGCCTTAAACTACTGTACTCTGATAACATGCAAATTATTAACAAGATTATACCTTGTAGAATCAATGTGTCAGGTCCTTTAGCAACTGGTGAGAGCCTCCTTATTGGTAACTCCCCAATGTTGTATCACATTTTTCTGGAAATTGAAAACAACAGCTATAAACTCAAAAAACAGTGCCCTTGGCCCTGCTATTCTTCCCAGTTCAAAAGCATAATGCACCCAATTACAGTAATAGATTCAATTACAAATAATTCAGAGATGTTGCAATTTTTATCAGAAAATAATTACTACACTTTATATACAGATGGTAGTAAGGGTAAGGATTATGTGCGCTGTGCTGTGTATGATCCTCAAAAAAATTCTTCTCAGAGTTTTCTTTTGCAGAATGTTTGTACAATATTCACCGCAGAAGCCTATGCAGTATATCAGGCTCTTCTGCAAATTGGAAATGTAGATAATTGTAAATATTTTCTAATTGTAACAGATTCTTTAAGTTTTATAAGAGGATTGAGCTATTTAAAGATTCACTTTAAAACTAATTTCATTCTGTACATAATTAAAGAATTGTTATACAAATATTATCATACAGGGAAACTAATTTCATTTATGTGGGTGCCCTCTCATAGAGGAATCACTGGAAATGAAATGGCCGACAAAGCCGCTTACGGAGGAGTAAATGCACTCGATGTCTCCGATACTATGTATGTACCTATGACTGATTATTTGAGTAATGTAAGGCTAGCTATAAGTATGTTATGGGAGCAAATGTGGAAGAAAGACCAAGAAACGAAAGGACGGTGGTACGGTAGCATTCAAGAAAACTTACCAGTAAAGCCATGGTATGATAGCCTGCAAAGAGCCAGTCGTGATTTTATTACCACCATAAACCGACTACGTTATGGACATAATAAAGCACCATCACACCTAGCAAAGTTAAATATAATTCAAAGCAATGTCTGTACATTTTGCGGAGTTGAAGAAGGAACAGTGGACCACATTATATTCAGCTGTCAAAAGTTCCTTATTGACAGATTGGTACTCGCGAGTGAACTAAGTGAAGTGTGGCAAAATAATTATAGTGATTTTTCTTCCCGCCCGCCGCCGCTTAAAGAACTATTAAAAGACATTAAAACTTATAAACCAATATTTAAATACATTAAAAATACGGTGGTAAAATTATAAAACTGAAAATACAAAATCTGAAAAGTGGTTCCGGAATAATAAAGTCGTGGCTTAAAGGTCTTAGGAACCAGGCCATAAAATCCCAAAAAAAAAAAAAAAAAATCAATCGTATCGTTCTTCGTATACAATATTTTCGTATCATGAAATTTTTATTGGAATTATACATAAACACATGAAAAAACAAAACAATATACCTACATAAATTAAACTGCTTTATCTCTCTGCTCAGCCCATGGGCTCACCCACGCCAATATTGCAAAGCGTGTACCTACCTAAAATGTGGTTTATTTCCTGCACTTCTGTTGCCTGCCTTTTCTGTGAAATCTGCTAAATAATACCGACATAAATTTGTCTTTAAATTTTCGTATAAACATGACTCTATTGAAAAGATCTAGTACAATATGTTTCAGCTTCTTAATTTTCATGTTTTTCTTGCATATTGAAGTTTCATTGTCACAGTATAACAAAGCTTGGAATGATAATAAATATGAAAGTTACAAGTGTCCAAAACTATATCCAAAGAATTTTGTTAAATATGCGCCAGTTGGTAAGTAAAACACGTTTTTTTACTCAATAATTAAAAATCTAGAACAGGTTTTATTTGTTTATTTAGCTCAAATAATTCAGGTATTCTATTGATTTAAATAATTTACAATTCAGGCATTTTTGGAAATGAGCTGTCAATCTATACACACAGCATCAGCCATTATATTCAAATGCGTCTAAAGATTGGAATAAAGCAAAAAAAAAAATTACTATATATTTTTGCTTTATTCCAATCATTCTCGGGCCGTATGCTTGTTTACCAACTTATTTGTATAAAAAAAAAGCTTCATATTGTAGTGCTTCATGTCTAAAAGCCGATATCTTGGCTAATTCAAACATTGTTAAATAGTGTGGATTTATCACAATTTAATATTGCTATCACACATCAGTATTTTAATATCTTGCTATCTCTGTTACATGTCAGTTATACACAATAAATTGGGTCCAATTAGCAAATATTTGATTCATGAATATATTATGTATAGTACTTTTCTACTTTATCTCTTGGCTCTATATACCAAATTTTCAATAACCCAACTTATAAAAAAACCACGAGATAATTTTTGAATATGATTAACATTTTCATTTAAATTACATATGATCTTCCTTGACAAAAATTAAATTAAATTTTAAACACCCGAATACTGAATAGTAGCTGAATATTTGTGGCCGTTATTATGTAGCTTTGTTGCATTCAGTTTCAATTTCGAACTGGTTAAAATAATTGGTTTCCTAATTACGTTTAACAGCCTGGTAACAACCACATATTATGTTGATTATTGTTTTGTTTATAATATTTTTACTTATTTCGGTGTTAAGATTTGGGGATCACATATTCACCATATTCATTGCAAATGGAACCTTTTGTTGTTAACAATATTTCTATTGATTAAGAGGTTGTTTCCCTTTCACCCTAATTTGTGAAATGAAGGCTGTGTCACTGGGACATTATTGTCTGATGATGATGAAGAGGTTGTTTCAAATTGAAACTGATTGCAACAAAGTAACATAATCCACATTTAATGTCTCTATTATCTATCTTTAATTTACACTTTACCAGGAAACCTCACTGCCGGCAATTATACAGAAAAGACCAGTCTCAAAGGTCTAAGGCAGTGTGTAATGGCTTGCTGCTTAGCAGAATCTTGCAACATTGTGTTCATTCTGGATACGAGATGCTTCCATGTTGAATGTGTCAGTGATGAACTGTGTTTACCATTGCAAAGAGATGGAAGCCGTATGTGGGAGTCGCATATTTCTATGATATTAGTCAAACCAGTTTTAACAAATGGTAAATATGTGTAGTGAAATAAGTTATAATTTAAATTAATGTAAGCACCCTTACTATTATAATGCATCCTATAAGTAATTTAACAATTATAAAAATTTTAAAGAAAATAAGTATTTGTTTTCATCCTCTGTGTGAGTTTCCACAGCAAAGGACAATCCATTTTATTAGCTATCATATTCTAAATATGATAGATAATAAAGGGATAATCAATGCTAATAAAGAGGACAATCCACTATATTAGCTATCATATTTATATAGAATATGATAGCTAATAAAGTGGATTGTCCTCTGCTGTGGAAACTCAGACAGAGGATGAAAACAAATACTTGTTTTGAAATATAAGTTATAATTTTTTCTTCTTTTTAATTTTTATACCTAATTGTTAATTGTAATTTCATAAATATAGTGTTACTAACTTAGTATTACGATTCTACTAACATTATTGGGTCCTATGTGTTTCCTGAATAAATTATTTTTATTATTATTAGCTCAGAGTATATAAATACTACGTACAACAGAGAGACAGCGCCCATACTTCAAAAATTACCACCATAACTCGCGCAAGTACAGCGCCGGTGGCGAGATTGGGGTACTAATTCCTATTCTGGGTTTGTAAGTGACTACAGCAATGTTTGTTTTTCAGTAAATGACAACAGATGACACTGTTGAAAGAATTTAATTTTAAAGAACAATGAGCACATTTGTATTTTTTTTTGTTTTTGTGTAAGAGAGGTAGAGCGTAGCATTTACTATATACTTTTGTTCAAATAAGATAAGAATTCCATACATTAAGTCCTAAACTAATCCAAAGAATTATTATTATGTTATTCAATTCTAAAAATACTGATTTTAAGTTGCATCTTACCCCACGGTTAATTGAGACAATTCCCAAAATACTCTAGCTATTGTTCATCAACAATTAAGAATTTTCACTAATTCTGAATGTTAGCTCATCGTATTTTCTGTAGAAAATAAAAAATATATGTGAAAGAATTATTTCAATACGACAATTACATTCCGAGATATAGAATATTTAAATGAGCGCGCGACGCGCGATTCAACCGCTCGGTACTCGATGCGTGTGACGTCATGTTCCAACGCTCGCTCAGTCCGTCGCGCTCTTTTTCTCTTGAAAAATCTCATTCCTTGGGTTTATAAATTTGAAACTTAGCACTATTACTTATCGTTCAGCAAGTCCAATAAAAGTTGTTTCTTCCATTGGACCCACTGAAAAATAATCCTCGTCATCCATAATAAATTTATCCGCTTTCTTTTCAGTTTCTTTTATTTATATCCATTCAACAAATGACTACGGAAAACAGACCTGATGCATTGCGTTACGGCTATAGAAGAAATTAAATAAAAGGCATTGGCGTGAAATCTTTAGAATAAGTGCAAATTGAGTTGGTGACCGTAATTTATTTTACAATAGTGAACATGTCATCATATAGTGAGAAGGAACATAATGTACAGATGGAAGAGAAAGAGAAAAAAAAATATTGTATCGGTTGATTTTATTTTCTCGCAATCGTAGTGAAAAATAGAATGTTACACACGGCGCTAAAATCCCATTATTACTCTGTTTCTATTTACTCCTCTCTAAAGCTCGGAAGTAGAACTACCTCGTGTATGATGGGTAATTTTAGCTCCTTAAATAACAATCTACTATTCTATCACATCCTGATTGACTCTGTATGCCATGATAAACCTAATTTTCGTAATAAATTAATATGCCATCTCGAAATCTCCATCTGTTATAGGCATAATTATTAATTAGAATTGAGCCTTGAATTAACTGCCAAGGGAAGCAAGTGCAGACAGGCTACTTCAATACATCCTTGTCGTCAATGTAGTTGCTGGGTAAGCTCCCCAACTAGCAAACAGTCGAATAATGAATGAGTTATTCGGCTACAGATGGAATAAATGTTGAGTAGTTGCTACGTAGTACCCACAATGTAGTGTAAAAGCTTTTATTACGACTTTTTAGCATTTTTTGCTTTAAGTGCTTTAACCGTGTTGTGTAAACGTTTACTCGATATTCTTATAGTACATTTATTCAATAGTCGTATAGTAGCTACCATTTCTCGTTTATATCACACATGAATGCAGTAATAGAGTTGTCGATTCCCAAGTTTCATGTTTAAGAAGCTACTATATAGCTGCTACTCGACATTACTATATTAGAGCAAATTCGCCTAGTAAAAGCTGTCTATTTACTGAAAAGTATCTTAATATCTGTAATTGTAATCTAAGCTATTTTGTTGAATAAATTAAACCACTATAACTTTTTCCTTGCACGCAATACATACTTAAATATGCCCATACTAACAAATGTAATAAATGTATGTTTCATATGACATAGATTTCATTTGATATGATAAGGTTTACAACACAAAGTACGACACCGCCCATTATCCTTTAAAAAAATTCGTAAATTGACGCGCGACGCGTAGGCCATCTATGTAAGGTCGTAAGATTTAAGTAAAATTACATAAATAGCAAATATTTAAGATACGAGTTTTACATATGAATTTAATAAATTATTAAACCTCAAATTATATTCCCTTGCAACAAAGCTTCATCAAAAGTGATTTAGTAGCGTTTTGACTAAGAATTAATTCCCAATCAGTCCAAACGATGTTTGTAGCGACATCTATACGTGTAAATTCTACACTAATTATAAAATGTATGTGATTGACCAGACATGTTATTAGTTTATTATAACTTTACACATGATTTTTTTTTTAATTCCTGGAACTGCAAGTCAACTGATTAATTAGATTGGGCACAATTTATGAATAATTATTCAGATGGCAAGTCAGTCAATCATTGCTGGCCATTACTCAAAAACATAAATAATTATGAAATATTTTGCTTTCTTTAAAATATAATTTTGTAACTTGATGAAAATATTTCAGAAAATTGGTCAGATATATTAGAACAGTCAAGTTACAGAGAAGTTAATAACAATTTCTCACCAGAAGAAGAATCTATTTATGCGCCATATACAAGTAACCGCAATGAACTGCTATCTGAAGATGACGACCCCAGCTTCCTGTCACGTTTTATTAACACCTTGCCTAACATGGAGGATGATGATACCAGACCCTTCAATAAATATTCTGATAATAATGACAGTGATATGATAATGGACGCAACAAACTTTCTAGAAAAGATCTCTTGTGAAGTTGGTGCTCGTGACTGCCCATTCAACTCGGAATGTATACCTTTAGGGCTTAAACTACGTAATGGTGTCTGCAAATGCATACCTGGCACAGAAGAAAATGCACAAGGAGCATGTGTGCAAACCCTTCCACCTTTTTCAAAAGGACCTAGAATACCTAATATTGATGCTATAAAAAAAAATGATGAATCTGACAAGAGTGAAAGTCTCAAAACGGAAACCAGCTCACAAAAAACCGTACAGACTTTGACTGTTTCAATAGTATCTAAAAAGGTATTTGCATATTAATATCTAGAGTGAAAAAATCAGGGAACTAACTATATACACTAACATAGCTTTCTAGAAGTGGCATAGGCCTTAGTCTATAGACATCAATGTTTTCAACACAAATCATTTTCAGTCATTTGTTTATCTTCTTTATTTTGATATGTGCCTGTCGCTAAAGTTAATAGTCCAGTCAGTCCCGTTCCTTAGATCTAAGACCCATACAATTAATAGAGTTGTCCAAATTCGTAAATATACACTTATATTTGATAATATCGCAATAAAGTTGTGAATTTCAATTCAATACTTTTACAGGTGATTTTCTACTCGATATACATCCATATCCTTCTAAATAGTTTGGCGAATAGCTCATAACTTTTTTTTTTTAGTTGATTATAAAATTAGCATTCCGAGTTCTTATATAAGTAGAAAGATAAGACATTAATTTCGTAGTAACTCATTATAAAATGTTTTCTAAGGTCCAACTACCAGATAATGAAGTAACCTTGGCTGCATATACAATACCTGATGAGAAAGCAACAATGAGTCATTATAATTATGTGTGGACATTAGTTGATCAACCAAAAGGAGGTTTTACAGGTAAGAACAGTTTTGTTTAGATGTTATTACAAAAAAAGAGGCTATTTTGAAGCACGTCCCTATGATAAAAAATGTCATGGTAATACTCGGAGTTTGGTTAAAAACCTTGAAAAATTGTCGTAAGTATCTCGAAAACTAAAAAAGTCGCTGAACATAAATGGGGATTATTTGGGTACCTCTAGACTTTCGATTGACACTACTTCTTGGGAGACCCTGAATAGGTAGGTACCAACATGGTCAATTTAAAAAATAATCCCATTAAAACTATCTCTATATTCTCATAACATAAGAATTGCTTTCGCAGGTAACATGAATCAAAATGGCGCTACAGTAACACTAACGGACCTAACAGAAGGTCAATACAGATTTAAAGTGACCGTGAATGGTACAATTTCATATGGAGAAGGTTTTGCTAATGTGACAGTACTGCCTCCAAAACGGATAAACACGCCGCCTCTTGTACTTATCACACCGCAGACACAAACTGTTAAATTGCCTAATTCTGTTGCTGTACTTGATGGTAGTGCTAGTAAGGTAATAATAAATAAAATAAAATAATATATTATTATAGTTTTTTTTGCTTTACCAAATCATAAAAAATTGGCAAAGATAAAGCGCGTCAAAGTGGGGGCTTGTGACGTCACTTTTGAGTAAAAAGTGTACCACAACTTGACGTCACGCGGTTCTTCGTATATTTTTGTTTAATTGACTAATATTATACTTATAATATATAAATTAACTTATTATCAAACATTTTTAAAAAATTGATTTTTTCAGAAATCTAGCTAGGCTAAGGGGCTCAAACCCCCCAAAAAGCATCTGGGTCCACCCCTGATAAATATTTATAAAGGCTACTCTCAGTTGGTTCAACCCCCTCAGTCGCCCCTAAATCGAAATCCTGGATCTTGCAGCCACTTACCACCAGGTGGAACACCTGCCTACTTGTCAGTCTTGTGACAGCATAAATGTGTATTTAACATTCCTTTTTAGGATGATGACGTAATAATATCATGGCACTGGGATCTGACATCAGGACCTATTGGTTACCAGCCACCGCTAGAAGACGGCCCTACCCTTGTACTCAATGATCTCAAACAACCTGGCAACTACACATTTAAACTAACAGTGGAAGACTCTGATCACGTCAAGAATTCTACAACAGCTAACATTACAGTTCTTAATCATACTGACTACCCTCCAGAAGCAAATGCAGGTACAACAATGCACAATTTAATTATACAATTTGTAAAAATAAATGAATAATCTTCTGTGTGATAGATACTAATAATAAAGCCCTGACATACCTGTACTCAATTAATACTGTTTTAAGGTTTAAAATAGCTTGATTATCTACAGGAACATAACACCACATTCAAGTAATGTTTCTTGGATGCGATCTTCTGTAAGGCCACTTCCCAATTTGGGCTGCTCCGAAACCTTTCTTCAATTCCTAATGTTACCTCTTTAGCTAATAGAAAGCAATTCTTTTTTTTTTTACAGGGCAAGACGTAATAATATATTTGCCGCACAATAACTTAACATTAAACGGTAGCCTGTCGACGGATGACCATGAGATTACATCTTGGGAATGGACAAAATCCGCTGAAGATGAAAACAAGGCTGTGGATATGCAAAATACTCATTCTCCATACTTACAGGTAAATGTTACTCAATATTTGAACGTTATTATTTGTTAACTAGATTCTGCCGAACAATCCCATTCCGCAACCAGTCAGTACACTGATTATGAACAGTAAGGTCCAATCACTGCATCTAAATGTGTCCTTGACTTAGCTAATCAGTGTACATTGTCGGCGGTGGGAATTGGCGAAATAGATTTATAACAAAATTAACCCCATTGCGCTGCTTTGGGTTTATTGTTCGAATGGTTAAATAAAAACAAACATCGAAAATTTCGCATAATACCTAGTATTTATTGAAGCCTTGCAATACATATAGTTTATATTATAATAACATTGTTGGGCAAAGGCCTCCCCCATCCTATCCCAATTTTTTATTGTCCTTGACACGTCTATTAAAGGTCTTTCCTGCACTGTTTTCCAGTTCGTCTCGCCATCTTAACTTCAGTCGTCCCTTCGCTCTTTTCAGGTATCTTGGACACCAGGCAGTACTTATTTGGGTCCATCGGTTATCCGTACATCTAATTACGTGTCCTGTCCATTCCCATTAAAGTTTTTTAGCGACATGGACATCTCTGATGTTGCTCTTGTGTCGTAGCTTATAGTTGGATATCTTGTGTATGTCTCTTTCTAAGTATTATCCTTTCCATCTTTCTTTGGGAAACTTACATTTTTTTTCTAAGGTATCGCTTAATGCCCATGTTTTTGCACCACAAGTGAATATAGGGATTTTACAGCAGTTGAATATTAGTAGTATAGTGAGATTAATAACACCGGTTTTTTCCGGATGTTATAATTTTATATAGGAATTCGGCTCTCGTTCACATTTTGTCAGCTTAATTAGATGACATGGTAACTCGTTATCAAAATAATAACTATATAAGCGCTGAATTGTTAAAAAGGGCTTATTTTATATCCTGCGAACCTTATCAAAAATTTTTATCGAATTGGTACATGGATGGTCAATGGCATTTGTATCTACAGTTATTTATAATTATATGGACACGTTATTTTTATGGATGGATATTTAATTAATATTTTTATTTTGGCCACCATTTTCGGGTTTATAGGTAATTTAAAATAATATCCCAATATGTTCTGAATTACTTTCGTGGCCTTTGTTAATGTAAACCTATATAATAAAACCACTAAATAAAATCCCACCAAAAACATTTTTATGTAAAATGTTGCCGCCAAGACATATGGCTGGTACTGTCAAAAAGTTATCAGATCTCATGTAGAGCCAAGCTTATAACTCCACATGCACTTACTCTACAAGCCCTATCTTCACAAACTCTACACACCGTAGTCAAAATATCCATTTGTTTATCTGGCATAATCCAAACCCAAGTTATAAGGGTTCAAAAAAACGACGAAGCGCTTCGAGAAAAGGTAGGTAGCCTTTCGCTTCGCTTGGCTGTCTTGGCGGGGGGCACTCCCGTGCCCCCAGATAACGACCTGTCTGCTACAAAGTGCGGGCAAATCGAAATCCCTTTATAATAAGTTATTTTGTTCACTAATAGCACATTTATTTATTACAGCTATCTAATCTATCGGAAGGCGTATATACATTTGTACTAAAAGTTACCGATTCTTCTGGCCAGTCTTCAACGGCGGAAGTTCATGTTTTTGTGAAGCCGCCTACAAATACACCACCTGTAGCAGATGCGGGAATTGATACTGTAAGTAGTTGTCTCTAAACATTATGGGTCATTCATATGTTACGTCGTCCTTTTAAATGCGCAGTATTTTAGAGGCAACGTTTTCCAAATCGCATGAAATGTCGAAAAAAAAAGAATTTTGCGTGTAATACTTGCATATTGTATGAATGACCCTGTATAATTATAATAGGACGCATGATTTGTATAAATGGTATTAACAACTGTAAATAAAATAAAATTATTGGACGATATAAAATTTACCTCAATTCCGGGAATCGCACGATTTTTTTTAAATGGGTATAATTGGTGCTCAATATATGCAACAAACGTTTATGTGGTTAGTTATGCAAGGTATATACAATGTACATGTAACTATTGTATATAAAAGTGACTTATACTAAACATAAACTTACTGCATGAAAAAGTGATGGAAGTGGGATAACATATGGGTCTCATATTGTTTGTAGCATATCTAGTAGTCATCTGGTGAAGGATTCTATTTAAAGTACAACGGAATTATACGCCCCAATAATGAATATCGCTATATGCTACAATCAAAAACCCCCTGCGATCACGTGTGTTAAATGTTATTGCAGTTCATATCACTCCCTCAAACATGGATCACCCTGAACGGTTCGGCATCGCACGACGATCACAGAATAGTCGCGTACACGTGGCGTTGCCTCTCCGGTCCTACTAACTCTAATATTATCAATTTTAACGAGTCCATCGCCAACGCTACCGCCCTTACGAAAGGCCAATATGTCTTCTCGTTGACGGTACTCGACGATAATGGAAATTCTGCTTCACGTAATGTCACTGTTACCGTAACTCAGAGTAAGTGTGTAAATTTTTTCTATACTCATATTTTTCTGAATAATGTTGTAACTACGTTTGTGCTATCTAGCTGAATTATAAAATTTGCGTGACTGTATAAAAATGGTATGTATCATTCATGACAGGTAAATAGAGATTTATCCCGAAAAATACCATAAAATATTATTTTGGGGATAACATTTTGAAGTCATGTTTGTTTTCTGTGGAATTTTGTTTTAATTACAAAACATCGATTTTATAAATCAGTTAGATATTGCAAGAATATTGCTTGAAATTATAAAACTAACTAGTAAGTCAGTCATGGCAAAATATCGTTTCTCTCTTATTCCCTTAATTTTTTTTTATTCTTCATTTTATTATTATTAACAATATTAAACAAATTTACTTTCTTATGAACTTCTGGTGAAGATATTAAATTAAATGTTTCTTCTGGCGTATTAATTATACCATATGTATAGTATATTTTGAAACCGGTAATTTTGTCGCTGACTTTATTAATTTTCATGATAATACTTTTTTCAATAAACAGCTTTTTTGTTACATTTATTTTGAACAAATAGGTTTTGATTTTTTTAATTCTTCACATTAGTGATGGAAAGTAATGTTCTAGTCAGTGGTGAATGTATAATAATCTATTATACTTCACCACAGTACGTGTGGTAAATAGAATGTATGGTGCTCAAGGATGGTGCATCTTGGATATGTTTACTTTAAGAATGTGTTAAGTTGTGTTTATGTATGCTTTATGTTTATATTTTGCATGTTATTTATTGGTCATTTATTCTTTGTATATTATGCTCATATTCAAAGTTCAGGCAATCGATAGCCAAACCTAGATTAGTCAGCATTGTGTTATTAAATATTCACCAATAAGCACATTGAAGAGCTTATTGTATTGTATAAGCTTATATTTCGATACGTATATACTTAGCAGCATTTATATAACTTCGAACGGTCTATAGGATATATAATTTACATTTAACAGATAAAAACAGTCCTCCAAAAGCGGACGCGGGCGGCGACCAAGTATTGAACCTACCGTTATCAGTACTAATATTAAACGGATCTAAATCGTCGGATGACTTCCGAATCGTATCGTGGAAGTGGACACGAACCGGATCCGGGCTTGCTGCTGGCGTTGTAATATTAAATTCTGATACACAGCCTGTATTGATGGTTAGTATTAACATTAAGTTTATATCAACATTTTTATTAAGATTGCGTACCAAGCCAGAAAAATATGGCAATGTCAGATGAAACAAACCTATGTCTAATCTTCGCGTGGAGATGAGATGGAGATAGCGTGTTTCGCGGAACAAAAATGAACTAAGCGCTTTTTATAAATAGCTCGTAAAGTACAGAATATTTTAAAAAATCGTTAGTAGCAGCCCTAGGTCATATGTTAGTGATATTATTTATCGAATTTTTGTCTTAATTAGATACACCATGAACGAATAAAACCGAAAATTCATTATTATTAGAGGTAGCTTTGTGATTTTTTTCTATCGAGGAAATTTCATTCCATTATGTTTTTGCTCAGATAGAACCCTCAGAAAATACCCATATAAAATATTTTTTCATTTAAATACTATTCACTTGGGTAAATTTCAATTCAAAGATTGTTATTTTGCTTTATACGCACTCTTAATGAGCTATTGCGTTGCGCAGTATCATTTCTTATTTTTGACTAAAAAACAATAAGTAAACCGGGAAGGTGGGAGTTGGTTGATGTATCTTCGAGAAGTTATAAATTAATTACAAAAAAAGTACTTCCCTACAAATAAATTGTGTATATCAAACTCATTTTATACAATATAAATTTACAGTTAACTAATGTTGAAGTTGGAAGATACGTCTTCGAGCTAACAGTCACAGACGACCAAGGAGAGTCGAACAAGGATACAGTGAGCGTTCAAGTGAAGGCTGACCCTTTGGATATGAACCTGCTGGAAATGACCCTGAACATCCCAATATCGACCTTCACTCAAGCACAACTTGATTCAATTGTCCAGAAAATGAATCTGCTGTTAAAGGATGATATCAAAGTTAATATTACTCAAGTCAGAGGACAAGCTGATTCCGGGAATACAGAATTGATTTTCTTCTTGTCTAAAGAGGTATGTCAGATAAGTTTACGTTACTTTCTAATATTTTCTTGAAGCCGCGTTAGGGTCAGTTCGCACCGAGACGCATGAAGAGGCCAATTGTTTCAAAAACGTGTCGCGCCGCGGGACGTAATCTAATTCTTTCATTAAAATTTGTACCTTTTTTTGTGTAGTAAATTAAGTTTTATTTGTATAAAAGTGCGACATGCGTCGCGTCACGTCTCGTCTCGTCTCGTCTCGGTGTGAACTGACCCTTGGTTTTAATTAGCCGATGGCGGCGGGGCGGCTATCACCTTTAAAGATGGGTCAATAAGATTGAGCAGCAAGTTATCATAGTAGCAATTTCGGTGGACAATCTGTATGTATGATAAAGATATATATAAGTCGAGATGTAGTTCTAGCAGTCTGACCTGCACCTTCGCTATGATCGTAACTAGCTGTCAAAAGCGTTCGGATTTTAAACCAGACACATCTCTATTGGCTTCAGGAACTCATAATTTCATAAGACAGATATGAGTGGCCACTCATGATTTTTCAGTCAATAGCAGATTCACCGATCCATGGTTGCCAAAATTTTAATTTATACCAGCTGATAAGAGTTTCTGACCTATGGGGTTACACAGGGTAGCTTCTTTGGACCTACGTTGTTCCTAATGTACGTTAATGATCTTATAGCCCAATTCTCGGTAATATGAAACTATCCAAATGTCACTAGCGTTTAGAAATCATCTAATTAAAATTTAGTTTTAAATTCGTATTCCCGTGCTACTTCAATCGAACGATAACTCAATAGGATTGAATCTTAACGACAAGACAGCGATTACCTAACTATACTCATTTTGAAGTTTTGTCGCTGACAACTGATTGAAATAAACATCAGATTGTCGAAGGAAGCAACGATCTAGGTTCGATTTAATTACCGGAATACGCTTCAACGATATGTTAATCGAACTTTGATAGGATC